>PVKA01004764.1:56893-96266 GCA_004027165.1 Ctenomys sociabilis | reverse complement strand
CTTTTAGTTTTCAGAGGTATGCTTGCTAAGTATAAAATTCAAAGCGGACAGATCTTTTTGTTCTTTCATTCTAGTTTCTTACACACTTGGTCTTTTTTTTTTTCTTTCTAATGTGAAAGAAGATGTTATTTAATTTTGTTTTTCCATAGCTAATATTTTTTATGTATATGCTTTAACCATTTTTTTCTTTATAATAAGTTTCAGACAATTTCATTTTTGTGTATCTTGGTATGATTTTATTCAAATTTCTTGTGCAAAATGTTCATTTTTCTTGGAAAGGTGGTATTATAAGTTGAAATGAATTCAAAAATTTTAAATCTTTAAATATTTATTGCCTACTCCTTTCTACTTTGAGAATTCTAATTATATGAATATATACAAAAAGGAGCAGTTAATGCTTAAAATTTTTGTTTTTACTCTGATTTTTTCTTCTCTTTAATTTCTTATAACTTAATTATTGTTTTTTTAAAAACAAAACTTACACGTTTATATCTGTTAATCTGAAAAACTAATTTGCACATAGCAAATGTAATACAGCAATCATTGTTGGATTCCTACTACTTTGTTTAGTGAAATCTTGTACCATGTATAATTCTGTTTTCTTCTATCACTATTTTGTATTCTTTAAGAATAATAAAAAGTACAAACAAAAAAATAAAATTATCTAGAAATGGGCACAGTTCCTCCTTAGTGAGCAGTTTTTAATAAGTGATAATCACCTTTTCTTGTGATAGTTAGCACTGCCCATGTTTTACCAATGGAGTCCCCTAAACAGGGTTAAATGTCCTCTTTCTTTGTCCAAGTGGGCTCTTGCTTTCTCATGCAACAGTATTTTTCAAAACATTTGTATTCCCCTCCTATACTTTAAAGCCATCTATTTCTCCAGAGGACTCTTATTCATTTTTGTGGAGAATTTTGTTTAGGATATCAAATCTGAGCATTAGAATATTACTTATTATTCTATAAGTATTTCTGAGGCCTTCTTACCTAGTATATGAGCACTACTATGTGAGTCTTTTCTATGTGAATATACAATATCATTACTATAACTTATTACTGCATGAGCATTACTATGACTGAATGAGCCTTATTATTATATAAGCATTTCTATATGAACATTTATTACTATTACTATATGAGCATTTCTGTGGCCTTCTCAATAGATGAAAGGATTATATGATTTCCAAACATACTTACAACCTAATGTAACACTATGTTTTTTGTATCTATAAGTATTAATATGTTGCAAGGAAAATGTATTTCAGTAGAACACAAGACATTTGTTCTTGCTTTTTGCTTGTAAATAGTTGAAACTCCCTTCTGTACAAGCAGGACAGCAGGCTTCCATAATCTTAATATAATTACTTGTTTGATCAAGCTCTGTGTACATAATCGATCCCAGCATTATTTCCAGTAGGTCGCTGCCCACAGCACTCAGGCTGTGACTACCTATCCAGGATTTCCCTCCACACCAAGACTCACCTTTTTGTTTCAGCAAGGCTGTGCTCACGTCTATTTCACTCTGCTTTATGGCCCTGCCTTTCACACTGTACAGACACCTTGGATTCATGTGATGTGCACTCTTCCTGGGCTCTGACACCACAGGTATGACCCTGTGGAGAAGTACGTGCTTCTCCACTTCACCTGTTTTTTTAATTCCTCAATCTATGTATCCCTTGCAAGTTTCCTTTATCCTACTGTGGTTCTGATATTGTGCTCTGGGATGATATTTTGACATTGCCCACTATTGGACATGAAGCTACTATATTTTCTACAAAATTTAATGGTTTTGGTCCTTGTTATTCAGAGAAAAAAGGCTGTACAAAGAATACCTAAATAAGTAAATTCTACTATGTGAACAGAAGAGGACATATTAATTTACATTAGAGCATACTCTCCTACAATTGAATGTTATGTTTGTCTAACATATTTGCATTTTATCCAGGAAGAAAACATTTATATAGACAATTAATATTTAATTAAATTTGAAGAAGAGAGAAACTATACAATAACTTCTCCCTTATAGATTTATGTTAAAAGAAGCAATGTTAGAGGTTGAACAATTATGACATTTATATTTCCTTAATATTAAATCTTTGCAATAATTGTCTTCTTACATGAAGTGCAAATCAGCAAAAATTACACTTTTAAACTGAAGAAATTGGTATATAACACATATGCATGTGGAAAAAATTAAAATAAACAATACCTTGTCTCATGAATGCTTTTGTTTGCAAACAATTTGATTCAAGGCACAAGCATTTGACAGCATTTTTTGTTTGTCAACCGCACATAGAGTGATAAACACAACCATAACAGCCTTTCCTGCAGGAACATAAAAGTGGCCATTTCTTCAAGAACCATGGAATGAATCATGCTGGTGAATGAAGGCACCACTATACAACAATATATAGGACTTCAGAAATTCTCCTGTATGAATTCCAGATGAGTACTTATAAATGAACCTAGTTGTAAACACTACCCATATTAACTTAGCTAACCATCATAACAATGCTAGGACACCTTTATTTTTCACTCATGATCTTGGTGGGTAAATGCAGCACAGATTGGAAAGCTATACAGATAGTGTGTAGCAGAGCTGAGATTTAAGTTAACAACTCTGCGATGGTAGCCACTTTGTAATACTGTATATAACCAATCCCAGCATTGTTTTCAGTAGGTCGCTGCCTACATTTGGCTACTGAGCTAGCTTAGTTACTGTTTGTTGCTGGATCAAAAACTTCACTGAAATCCTAGCAACTTTTCATATTAGCTAAGTGAGCCCCAGAAACCTACTGGATCTGCCATGGATGGTTCCTGTTATCTATTTGAGGAATTCTTGCTGTTGAGTCACCAGAAGAGCACTTATCTGTGAACAGAGAAAATAGACCTTTACTCTTATCTGTAGAGCAATAAATGTGATAAGATTTCTTTTCACTGGAGCAGTGTACTTATTTCTGACTTCCTTTATTTTTTTATAGAATAAGTTAAGACTTGACAGCTTTTTTTTCTCGCTGACAGTATAGCTAATTTTACTTTCTTTTTCTTTAGACAGGTGTGTGAATAGCAACGTGTCATCTTAAACAAACTGTTAATAAGCATTTCTCTTCCAGATGAAGCTCTTTATTTAAATTATTTTTGGATATTTTAATTCTAAAGAAACATTTTGATTTTTGAGTTGACTAAATTCTCTGAATTCAGCAAGGAAATATTTGTTGTCATTAAAAATAAAAAATGATAGTGTTTTCATTAACTCTTTTTCCTGTTTAGATGTTTTCGAGATTCTCAAGTCTATTTTAAGCTGTATTTCAGTAACAATGATGCATTGTAAAACACAAATATTTGTCTATGTCCATGTATTTTGTTTGTCTTCTTGCAGTGTTCCAAAGAAGTTGCAAACATCTCTGTCCAACTTCCTGGACTACAAGGCGGTCATCAGCCTTCCACTGCTGCACGAACACTAATCAGCTGTGCAGTTTTAGAGTTAAAATAAGACACAGCGATAACATCTCTTGAAAAGATAATGCATTTGTCCTTTTCATAGTGCAGCTCGCCAGAGCACCTCAAAGCAATTAACCGCAAATGGGGAAATACTGGTGTCGGGGAAATTTATTTCACAGTTAAAAAGAGATAAATCCATTTCAGAGTTAAAAATATTGGTGACAGAATGAGATTAAATGAGGTTCTAAGAGTCCACATTTTACTATAAGTAGCTGATTCACTCTACAGACTTATTTATGTCCTGACAGCTAAGAAATGTTTCATTCTCTTCTCGTGTAACTTCATCTACAAATCAGGATTTTTAATTTATTTTCCCAGTCTGAAGGGAGTAACGCAGAGGTCTGGCTTGCCCAGGTAGCTGACACTCGGGTGTAGACACACTTGGCTCCCCGAGGTGGTGCACCAAAGGGCTGAGACTCCTCTGCCTGATCTCCCGGAAGTCCCCTGGCCCTTAATCTGTGTCACAGGACGCCTACACTCCTATCACAACTCTCCACATAACCTTCTTCACCCTTCAGACCCACCCCCTCACCTCCCTATATGTACACCTGCACTTCCGCAATAAATTAGATCTGCGCCCTCAGCCGGTCTCCGCGATCATCAGTCGTGTCGTCTCTTACCTGCTGTGAGGCCCGCCGCCTCACCAGTCTGTGTATTTTGTCATTATTTTCAATTCAGGTATTACTTATAAGGGGATATAATGGGTCTCTTCTGTAATAAGGAAATTGTCAGTTCAATCTTGTGGTGATGAGAACAATGTAAAGTTAAGTGTAAAAGGTATTTGTTATTTCTATTAAATTGACATTTAAACCTATGTGACCATTGGTTTTTAAAATTAATTTTATTGGAACCATGGAGATAGCTCAGTCGAATAAGCACTTGCCTGGACAGTGCAGGGTCCTGAGTTCAATCTCTGATGTCACAAAAATTAATTTTATTAGCACTCTTTTGATATACATAAGGATCATGTTGATCAAAGGGAATTTCTGCTTGTGTGCACGTATCTTTATTTTTTTTTTCCCATTCCCTTCCCTCCTTTCAATAAGGAGGGAAAGAAGGGTTGACCAGTAGTTTTAAAAACATTGTTTCATATTAGTGGAGCAACTAGTACTCTATAGTGTGTCTGACAAGACATAAAAAATTTGTGAAAATTATCTGAACTCTAAATGTTTTCGAACAATAAGTATTCACAAGCCAAAGAGACAGCTCGGCTGTCCGAGTGCCTGCTTGGGAAGCCTTGCAAGCGGAAGAACCCAGGTTCAATACCTGGTTTGAACAAAGTACTAAGTATAAGGATATAGGTGTCAGTAGTCAGGAAAACGTGTCTTGTAAATTCTCAGACTGATAAAAATATGCTGTATTTCTATTATTCTGCCAATTAAATTGATAAACTGTGTGACTAACAAGCATCATGAAATGCGGCATGTTTAGTATCAGTTATTCTGATAATAGTACTGAAATTCAATATAATACAAATTTAAATTTTAGGCTCCAAAAAAGGTTTGCAGAGGTACAACACTACTAAAACGTTTATCGCATCAGCCCTGATCTGCTGTGCATTGTTCCTTGCCTCAGCCAGCAGATATTCTCTGGATGGATTATGTCTTGTAGGATGTTTTTAGATTAATATCTCTGTGCTTTCTAAAAGATATAATGGTGAAAAGCAGGAAATATTTAGATTTCACATTATATAGAAATTTTCTTCCCTTCTAGGTAATTTACAGAGTTGAAGTAAATGTAATATATTGAAATGTTAGACACATATAATAATCACATATTGAAGTATAAATAGTGTATTACTCTACTGTCAGCATGATATCTTTGCTTTTGAATCAACTGATGGTATTTCCTCATTAAACAACATGCTTTTGCTTCAATAAAACGTGTAATTAACATTTAGTGTCAACTTATCATCAACACAATATGTTGTGTTTATTTACAATTAAGAAAAACCATATAAAGAATAAATTTTATGCTTGATAATTGTATGGTTTAATGTAAAGGAAGAAGATGCAAATTTGAAAAAGATTAAGGAAATTATGGATGAGTAGTTGCCCATTCTCCTCCTGTCTTGTTAATGTATTCACACTTTATCTGGAAAAATACTCATTAATCAATATTTAACATTTGTGAATTTCTCATGTTAATGATCTTATGTTCATGCCCAGCAGTAGTCAATGCTTACTGCCAAAGTTTACTACCAGTTTGTCTATTCTGCCAATGTATCTCTTCTAAAATTTTCTGCTGGAACAGTTGTCCAATCTCTTGAAATAGGATTTACCTGAGAGAATAAGGCCTGAATACATATATGTATATATGTTCCAGTTAGTATCGTGAGTACAGCTCTTATAGTCTCTCAGTTATTTCTTGTATTCTTGACTATTCCCATTCATCATTTAATAAAAGCCACCTTCTTCACCTAAGTCAGTCAAGCAGCCTATTCCAGAAGCTTTGATCTTTGTAATTGGCCTTTGTCACACATGGAATCTTACATTAAAAAGTACATTTATTTTGTGAAAGTGGCTCATCACATAGGATCACCATCTTTCAGTTCAAGTAGTATTTCTTTTTTTGCTCAGTGAAGAAACCTGAACTATGCAGAGCTTACAGACAAATTGAAAGCATTGTTCTGAATGATTAAAAAAATTGAAGGAAAAATTTTACAGGCAATCCATTTAGGAAATAGTTTGAGGTGATGCTTTCTATCCTGATGAATTTGATCATTTTAAATAACTTTTCATGACTATATATTTGTCATGCACAATAATTGCATTCATTTTAGGGAATTGGAACATAAATGTATGGCATCTTATTCATGTTTATTCTCTCTTTTTTCATCTGCATCTCCTCCCCAATCAGTTCAAGATTCTGCAGACTAAGATTAGAGAGGTATAGAGAGAGAAACACAGGGAAAAAGCTGGCTGGAAAATTACCACCTCCGTGCCCTATGGGCTTCAGGCAACCAATCCTTGTTAAACTGCTGTGTGCATTTACCATGTGTGTGCTTGAGGAACCCGAGCCCACGGACCACTTCCGCCCTCCAAAACAAAGATAAGGCCCTGATTGGCCTAGTTTACACCTATCAGTGAAATTGTTGTGTTTAGGAACCAGCTTACCCCAGTAAGTATGAAATACACTCCAGATCTTAGACTCAACGTGCTGAAGATCCCCTACCTTACAAACCTTGTCAGTAAGCTAGAGCATTTTTCTGCATTGTTGCACCGTGAAATAAACTTTTGCATCTTAGCTGTTCCGACTTCCTCCACTTCTGCCACAGCTGTCTGCTCTGAGCCAGGTCTACTCCATTGTCTCATTCCCGGTGGGAGTGAAATCCACAGACCAGAGAAAGGCGGAGGGTCACTGAAGCCCCTGCCCCCAGATGCCCTGCCTGATGCAGAGACTTTTACATTGTTTCTCTTCATGATCCAACACTATATATTAGTTAATAGACTAAATAAAAAATATCTTTATGAAATTACAATAAAACGCTGGATAAATAAATGAATATTCATTTTTATCTTACTTCCCACAAGTAGTATATGAGGACAGTGTGGGGGCAGACTCCTGTGATTCTCAGCCCTCAGAGTGCTGAGGCAGGAGAATCACTGAGTTTCAGGCCTCTGTGGGCTCCACAGTAAATTAAAGTGAGACTCAACTACACAGTGACACCCTGTCTCAAAATAAATAAATAAAATAAAGCAGTACATGAAACTCTTCTGGCTGGAGAAGTAACTCTGAGGCAGGGTTACATGCCAGGGAAGCACAAAATCCCGAGTTCAATCCCATATATATATATATATATATATATATATATATATATATATATATATATATATATACATAAAAAAGAAAAGTAAACTCTCTGTACCAGTTATATTGTTTTATTTTTAAAGAGAATACAAAAAGTAATTTACAAAACATTAGAAAGCATATAGAATTTCGCCAAACAAAATGATAGGAATTCAACAATGACTGTTATATTGCATATTATTGTCTTCAGTTTAGTTGATCAGATTACCAGATACAAGCCTGTAAAGCTGGACAAAAAGTTGTGAAAAACTAAAAAGGAGAAAAATTTAACCATCAGCTGCTCCTTTCAATAAACCAGCAGAATTTAGCATATATATATATATATATATATATATATATATATATATATATATATATAGTAGTAAATATACATTTATAGCTTCTAGATTCAATACAGAACATAGTTGTTAAATAATTTTATTTTTATTGAATTGACTTTTCAAATTTACTGTCCAAAACATAATTAAACGAAGTACATTACATTCACACAAATAGTTATTGGCATAAACTATTATTCTTGACCATTTGGTAGTGTTCTGTATTTTGTAGGGTTCCTGCAGAGTCTGTTTACCTTTCTTAACAGAAACAAAGTACTCTTACACTTCACTCACCCTCAGTCTCTGAACACCGCCATTCCACTCACTGACTCAATCACTGTTCTAGTCTAGATACCTTATATATATGGAATGATGAAACATATTTGTGTCCCTGGCTGATTTAACATGATATTGCAGAATATTATTATTTTTAAAGTGAATAGCATTCGATTTTCTACTCTACTCTTCTGTTGAAGAATATTTTAGTTTTCAAGGCTTGCATAAAATGAGTGTTGCCAGACCCTCCGGAGTACAAGTACCTCTTGTGATGGTGGATCATGCAGTACTTTTTTCAGTTTTGCAGGCAACTCTGTTCTGTTTGACATCACCATAGTGTTTCTTTTGAGCTTGCGAAGTGTGAGCTACACAAGTCACATTTGCAAGTAAAAGGGTCTGACATTTTTACTAAGTTCTTTACATTTTCATTTAATTTTCTAGTTGAGAAGTGAACTTCAATTGTCCCTGGGAATATTTTAATTATATAAGATTATATCCATAAATGGAATTGACTTTAATAACTGTGTTTTGTAAATATATTTTCTCATTTAAAAATATAAATGCATCCATGGAAAACAGTCTTTCATGTTGCCTCACTAGAAGAATATAAATGTGAGAGAATTTGGAGCCACAGATTAAAAATGTTGATTTTATTAAATTAGTTTCTTCTGTTATCTAAATGACCAGGTTATATGTATCTGAAGAATCTATGTACATTTAAAAAGTAGCCCTCAACTGACCTACTGAAATGCATTCTAGAAGTGTTCCTAATATGGACAGCCACTAGGAAAATAACAAGGTAGAAAGTATTAATTATTGAATCTGTGAAATACTTCAGGTATAAACAATAAGATCCATAAACAGCTGCACTCTTAATTTACTGATAAGAAACTTCTGCTATAATAATGTCTGCAAGTATAATATCATGTATGCAACTTGTACAATACCAAAACATTATGAAAACAATTTACAATGTATTAAATTATCAAATCCATCTTGTTAAGCTGTCTTAAAACTGTCTCATTGATATTTGTACTTCAATAATATAAAAAACAAATAAATAAATAAATAAAATAAAATTTGATTTCACTAGAGAGCAGAGAGTTCCTTCCATCTTGTAAAATATAACATATCTGAAAGTGATCAGGCTTTAGAGATTGACCAAGGTTCGTTGTGAAATAGTGTACAACCACGGTCACTCAAGGCGTGGAAATGTTCTCTATCTTCAGTTATGCTGCATAGATTGAGAGATCCATGGAATTCATATCACAAAGACCATGTCAGGAATCCCCAGACCCCTGGGCCCTGTACCTGAACTCTCTAGTCTTTGGTACTTCACAATAACTTTTCTGCTCAGTCATTTTCTTCTTGCATCTAATTTTTTAAGTACTACAGCTTAATACTCTAATTTAAAAATAAAGTTGTGCAAATTACTTAAAATTGATATAAAGCTGATGAAAAGTTATACTTCCACATCTATGAAAAAACCCTTAAAATTTAAATGTAAGGGTAATTTTATGTTTATCTTTGCCTTCATTTTACCAAGGACTATTTCTTTTATCTTCATAATGGAGATCTAAATGTTTTAATTCTCTTACAGGAAAATTGAATAAACCTAAATAATAATGTCAAGTCATGATGAATAAAATTCAGTACAGTGCAATGCAAATAATATTACAATAAGCACATTTCAAATGTTAAAAAATTCCTAAAGCCAATACTTTAAAGAAATAAGAACTCTATTCTCTAATAAACTACGTGGACTTGAGATATTTAGTCAGTTTCAGTTTATTCTTCTGTGAACATGGGCTATCATCCTTCCAATCCAATAAAACTATGATGAATTAAATTAGATTTATTTTTGAGATGGTTTTAAGTAACTTCTGATACATAGTGAGCACTCAATTGCATGTGTAGAATAAATTTTGATGAGCAAAGTTCCCACTGAATGAGAATCTACTATATTAGTCTCATAAGAACATCAGCATTAACAAGGACAAACTAAGCTCTAAAACTGTAAAATAATTACCATTAAATCATTTAATTAACATCCCATAACCTACTATGTTTACTTAGCTAATCAAATTCCACTTTAGAAATTTTTTGGAAAAGAATCTATAAAATCACAAAATCATAACTTTCTGTTTACTAATAAAATGGATAAAGCATTGAAAAATGTGAACATAATCAGAATTTTATTAGTATGTAAATATAAAAAACAAACAATATAGATAAAAAATTGGTTTTGTTGGCTAATCACTATCAACTTATATTTGAATACTGGAGTTTAATGAAGGAGAGATTTCAAGACAATGAGAAACAAATCACAAGGGCAAATTGTACTAATATCCGTGCAAGTAGCTGTTAGGAAATGCAAGCCAATAAATTGACCTTATTTTGTCATACAGATAATCTATTTATTTTTAGGCTAACCTTATGTCCTTCTCTTCAATCCTACAATATGAATTTCATAAGCATTTTATCTTTTGCATTCATATTTAGAGGAAAAGTTAAGAAACTACTGAATTAACACTCTTCTATTCCATACACACCATTCTCACTTCTAGTGATACCTAGTTTTATGACAACCCCAGTTTTTTGCTTGGCCAGGTATTGGTTAAGTCAGGCATTCCTGCACATCATAATACAATTTTTACCTTCAATAAAAAGTTAATATTTTTACATTTCTGAATTTCTTTATTTCATTAACTGAAGTTCCAAATGCTGCCTACTGTTTTATTTAACAACTTAATAAAATGTGAGGTTTTTCCTTTGGATAGGCTTTAGGGAATAATTTCTTTGTTCTATTTCTTAAGGAAATGCTTTATGATCCAATAAGAGTTATTGCTAACCTGCATTCATTCTTCAGGGAAAGAGCATGCAGCTTAGTTTAATATGGAATTTAATTATTGGTAACATTAATATGTGATGACTATGAAGAGAATAAATCACTGAAAAAATAAAACACAGTAATAGTTCATTCACCTTAAATAAAGTATGCTGCAAGTGGCTGCTTTACAGTTGCTGTGGCAGTGTTTTCTTTTTCCTCTTTAATCCCCTTTCTCCATTCTCCAGCTTTCTTTCATTCTTTCCCAGACAAATTTCTCAATTCCTTTTCTTCCACCATGAAAATAGGCCTCTGAAAATTCAAACTCTCATTTGATATTGCAGTTAGGTCACTGTTCTAAGTTATATTGAATTTAATCAAGGGGTCACTTGAACCAAGTGGCTTTGCTGTTTCTAATCTACTAACTGCACATTTTCTCTAAGATTGGATAGGACCAGTCCTATTAGGATTTCTGACACACAAGGTCAATAATTCTTATTTCACCCATAATTTTATATATTATTGTCCTATTCCTCTCAAAAGTTTCACAGGTTTGTAGAAAATGAAATCTATTGCTAAACTAAATAGCCATTTTCTTGTCTTCTTTATGTTATCATGAGGCTTATTATTTTTTGCTCTTCAATTTCAAGTTTCCCACTTGGAAACTTGTCTTTCATCATTCATTTTGACATTTAGATCAAAGCATATCATATACTACATATATATTTTTATGCAGTTGTTTTTAAAAGGTCTGATTAATTATATGAATTTGGGTTGCCATATAGTTTTTAAGAATTTTTAGAATTTGTCCAAGACATTATCATTACATATTTCTGATTCTTTAAAAGTAATAAGCAATGTCAAGTGTATGTCATATATTGATTTTTATGAAAATAAGTCATCATCAGTAAAATTAACCAACAGTAATCTGTTTAGCAGTTACTCAGTTGCTAAAATGAGTCTTGAAACAAAGCTATGGTTATTTTATACTGTTAATGTAAAAAAATATCCTTTATATTAAAAGAGAAAAAGCAAAGAAATGTCTAGAGGAGACTGAGCTACTATTCCTTCTTATCTTTGGCAAATTTTTTATCTTTTGGCAAATTGTGGGTTAATGATAATTGATGACCCGCTAAATTCATGGAAATTAAACAACACCCTACTCAGCAATCAATGGGTTGCAGAAGAAATTCAACAAGAAATTCAACAATATCTACAATTCAATGAAAATTCAAGCACAACTCTCTGGAATTTATGGGATGCCATGAAAGCAGTTCTTAGAGGGAAAATCATAGCTATGAACTCACACATTAGGAAAACAGAACGGGAACAAATAAACATCCTAATGTTGCACCTCCAATAACTAGAAAAAGAAGAGCAAATGAAACCCAGAGCACAAAGACGGAAAGAAATCAAAAAAGATTAGAGCAGAAATTAATTCAATTGAGATGAAGAAAATAGTTTAAAGAATCCACAAATCAAAACGTTGGTTCTTTAAAAGACTAAATAACATTGATAAGCCTCTAGCCAACCTCCTCAAAAAAAGAGGAAAGAAAAAGTTCAAGTACACGCAATAAGGGATGGAAAGGGTAAAATCCCCACAGTCCCAGTGGAAATTCAGAAGATTATTAATAGTTACTTTGAGAATCTTTATGCTCACAGAATAGAAGAAATGGGCAGATTCCTCAAAAGGTACAAATTACCAAAACTGAATCAAGAAGATATAACAACTCTCAATAAGCCAATAACAGCCAACGAAATACGAAACATAAGAAAAAGCCTACTGACAAAGAAAAGTCCAGGTACTGATGGATTCACAGCTGAATTCTATAAGAAATTCATAAAAGATATAATCCCTACACTCCAAAACCAGGGAAAGACATAAACAAAAAGGAGAACTAGAAGCCAATCTCCCTCATGAACAAAGATACAAAAATACTCAATAAAATCCTAGCAAATAGAATACAGCAAATCATCAAGAAGATCATACACCATGACCAGGTAGCATTCATCCCAGGGATTCAAGTGTGATTCAATATTTGAAAACCTATAAATATATTAATAGACTGAAATCTAAAAACCACATGATCATCTCAATTGATGCAGAGAAAGCACTTGACAAAGTCCAACACTCGTTCATGTTCAAACTTCTACAGAAAATTGGAATAGATGAACTCCACCTTAACTTGATAAAAGCCATCTATGACAACTCAAAAGCTAACATAATCCTAAATGGGAAAAAACTGAAATCTTTTACTCTTAAATCAGGTACAAGACAAGGATGTCCTCTATCACCCCTCCTTTTCAATATAGTCGTGGAAGCATTAGAAACAACCATTAGAAAAGAGGGAGAAATAAAGTAAATAAGAATAGGTAAAGAAGAAATTAAATTCTCATGATTTGCAGATGACATGATACTTTACTTGGAAGTACCCAAAAATTCCACCAAGAAACTACTAGAACTGATAGGGAAATTCAGTAGCATAGGAGGACACAAAGTCAATACTCAAAAAAGTCAATAGTATTCCTCTACACAGATAACAAGCACACTGAAAGGGAAACAATAGAAACAATACCTTTTACAATAGCACCATGGAAAATGAAATACCTTGGGATTCAATTAACCACAGAAGTCACAGATCTTTTCATGGAAAATTAAAACACCCTAAGAAAAGAGATTATAGAGGATTTTAGAAAATGGAAAGATATTCCATGCTCCTGGATAGGAAGAACCAACAGCGTGAAGATGGACATACTCCCAAAATTGCTGCACAGATTTAATGCAATCCCTATCAAACTGCCACCAAAATACCTGCCAGACATGGAGAAACCATTCCTAAAATTTATTTGGAACCACAAACGACCTAGAATAGCAAAGGCAATCTTGGCCAATAAAGGCAAGGCAGGAGGCATCACAATTCCTGACTTGAAATTATACTACAAAGCCACTGTGATAAAAATCAACATGTTATTGGCAACAAAATAGACCTGAGGATCAGTGGAATACATTAGAAGATGCAGAGGCATCTACAACCACGTTCAGCCATCTGATCTTTGACAAAGGGGCTAAAAAAGCTCACTGGAAGAAAGATAGCCTCTTTAACAAATGGTGCTGGAAAACATGGCTTTCTACATGCCGAAAACTAAAACTTGAACTAGCTCTATCACTGTGCACTAAGTTAAAGTCAATATGGATTGAAGATCTAAACATTAAAACAGAAATGTTCAATCTCCTGGAAGAGAAAGTAGGAGGAACCCTTGAAGACATAGGGGTAGGTAAAGAGTTCATGAACAAACATATATTTGCACAGGAAGCTCTTGAAAGAATCAACAACTGGGATCAACTCTTCTTATGGAGCTTCTGCATGTCAAAAGAAATTGTCAACAGAGTGAAAAGACAACCCACAAATTTTGAAAAAATCCTAACTAATAAGCAATCAGACAGAGGTCTACTGTCTAGAATATATAAAGAACTAAGATATAACAGGACCCTCAAATTTAAAGACCCAATTCAGAAACGGGCATCTGAGATGAATACACACTTCTCAGAGGACGAAATTAAAGAAGGGAATAAATATATGAAAAGATGCTCCACATCTCTAGTCATCCGTGAAATGCAAGTAAAAACAACACTGAGATACCATCTCACTCCAGAAACAATGGCTATCAAAAGGAAGTCAACCAACAACAAATGTTGGAGAGGGTGTGGGGAAAAGGGAACACTTCTCCACTGGTGGGAATGTAGACTGGCACAACCATTGTAGAGATCAGTATGAATCTCACAAGTAGGACTGGAGATCCCATTCAATCCAGCTATCCCCCTATTGGGAATTTTCCCAGAGGAACTGAAAACATCATCCCATAATGATATATGTGTACCTATGTTTATAGCAGCACAATTTGTGATAGAAAAATCTTGGAAACAACCAAGATGCCTGTCACGTGAGGAATGGTTGAAAAAGATGTGGTATTTCTATATAATGGATTATTACTCAGCAATAAAGAAGGATAATCATGATACATTTATATTGAAGTGGATGCCACTTGAACATATACTCATAAGTGAATTAAACCAGACACACATGTGCAAATATCGTATAGTCTCCCTAGTATAAGAAGTGAAAAGATGAAATACAAATGGGAATGTACAACAACAACTAAAGACAATTGAATCAGAGGGCAAACTTAATGGCATATGCTGCAGGGTACTAGGCAGCTTTTCTTCTGGATGCTTAACAACCTAAGTACACAGATCAAAATTGGAGAAATAGAAGAGCCACAAGGCCAGCCAACATTTTGGCCCTAACCTTTCAAGGTCAGCGAAGCCTCAGGGTATAGGAGAACCTGTATTGTAACATCATGAAACTCAGTTGTGCCTCAGATTTTCTGATCAAGATCATGGAGCCACAGAGGAAAGAGATTGATGGTGTATAGTGTGCCTTGGGAGAGTCACATGGAGAGAAAACTTTCTCTCATTCTCTCACAGAGAGCAAACTGGTCAAGCATTGGCCATGACTCATCCACATGGATGACACAGACAAAGATCTACTGATTAAGGTACAGGATAACAAGTTAAACCCTGAGGGGACTTCACTGACCTCATCAGAAACAAAAGGAACATCTTTTGGTATGTAGGTCTTGATCTCTCTCGGTCTTAACCATCCAGCAGAAAAGTATAAAAATGAGGTATGTAACATGGGGCCGTAATAATAAGTTGAGCTGTAAATGGCTATGTTCAACAACTTCTTCAAATAACTCACTATTACTGTGGAATGCTGGACGGTGTTGGATTATGTCACTGAGTTCAGGCACCTAAATTGGTTGAATGACAATGAAGTGCTCATCTTTGAGAGGTCTAGACATAAAAAAGGGGGATACAAAAGAAGAATCATGATGTGTATGTTTAAACAGTTTTGTTAGGATAAATATGCCATGCTTCTGCATAATTCTATGAGAAGCAAGATTTGTGTTAATAGTAGTTGGACAAGATATTATGTCTGCTTCTAGTAGTATGGACAACCACTAGGAAAATAACAAGGTAGAAAGTATTAATTATTGAATCTGTGATATAATTCAGGTATAAAAAAATAAGTAAACAGCTATAGTCTCTTAATTCACTGATAAGAGACATGTGCTATAATAATGTCTGTAAGTATAATATCATTTATGTACCTTGTACGATACCAAAATGTTATGGAAACAGTTTGCAATATATTAATTTAGCAAATGTGTCCCGTGAATTTGTCTTGAAACTGCCTCGTTGGCATTTGTACTTCAATAAAATAAATAAATAAATAAATAAAAATTTAAAAAGATAATTGATATGGAGGAGACTTTATGTTGCACACACCCTTTGCAGCAAATCATTCAATTCTCACACAAAACTAGATAGGGAAAAATAAACATGATTCAGGATGATTTTTAATATATATTAACATATATTCAACATTAATAATTATTAATAATTTTTAAACAAAACTTTCCTTGTGGATCTTATCAGATCAAGTTTCTAATTCTATCCAGATTTCTTTACATATTCCTCTGTTTCTTAAAAACAGGCATTAATTATACTGCTAGAATTTTGTGACCATAAATAATTTTTTAATTACTATACTTGTACATACATCCCTTACTGGGGTTACTTTTTCTTTCTATAATATATATTTCTAGTTAATGGGTTATGAGTTAAAATTGTAAATATTTGCTTTAACTATATTAACATTTAACTGACTTTGCCTTAGTAAAACTCAAAGATCGTAAGATTTAGATGAGCTTTGATAAATGTTTAACCATACAACCACCATCATAATTAATATACAGAATATTTCCATCTCCTAAATATTCCCCATGCCTTCTTTTTTTAAGAGTATGAATTAAAAATAAAACAGAATTACAAGTGACATAGATTTTCACTCAACAAAGTAATATGAATTTCACAGTATTTGTTTTAGTACATAACATTGTCTTCCAATCAGTTATTCATATGACCAAATGTAACATTAGAAGAAGAAAGAAGAAAAGAAAGAAATGTATAAGAAAGTAAGAAGAAAAAGTTCATACAATTGAAAAAGGGAGAAAAACTACTTAAACTATCCACTGCTTCTTTCCATAAACCACCAGAAATACACAATACAGTTGTCAAGAAGAATCATGATGTGTGTGTTTAAACAGTACAGTTAGGATAAATATGGGGTGCTTCTGCATAATTCTATGAGAAGCAAGATTTGCACTAATAGTGGTTGGACAAGATATTATGTCTGCTTCTAGTACTATGGACAACCACTAGGAAAATAACAAGGTAGAAAGTATTAATTACTGAATGTGTGATATAATTCAGGTATAAAAAAAAAGTAAACAGCTATACTCTCTTAATTGACTGATAAGAGACATCTGCTATAATAATGTCTGTAAGTATAATATCATTTATGTACCTTGTACGATACCAAAGCATCATGAAAACAGTTTGCTTAAATATATAGATATATCTATTTCTCCCAGTCCCTCTTATATCCTTCTCCTCAACTCAGTAAATCTTTTTTTTTTTTTTTTAATAAGTTCACTCCTTTTATCCAGTGTCTATTGTTCTCTTCAGATTCAATTTTTCTCTTTCAGGCTCCCACACCAGATAGACAATATGATGTTTGCACATGCACATCTGATTTATTTCACTTAAGATTATGTTCCCTAGTTGCATCCATTAACCAATAAAAGACTCAAATTTATCCTGTTTTATAGCGGAATAATACTCCGTGGTGTAGAAATACCACATCTCTCTTCTCCATTCTTCAGGTGATGGGCATCTAGCTTGTTTCCATGACAAATTATGCTGGCATAAAAGTGGCTACACATGCATCGCTATGGTGTGAGGATTTCATTTCTTCTGGGAAAATATCTAAAAGGTGAATAGCTGTCTTGAATGGGAGCTCCAATCCAAGATTTTGAAGGAATATCCTCACTGATTTACACAGTGATTAAATCAGTGTGCACTCTCACCAAAGTGCAGAAGCTACAATTTCTCAACAGCCTTCCTAGCATTTGCTATATTGGTTGACTTCTTGGTGTTAGCCATTCTTTTGGGGATGAGATACAATCTCAGACTTGCTTCATTTTGCATTTCTTGAATAACTACTGATGTTGAACATTTTTTTCATATATTTACTCGACATTTGTATTTCTCCTCTGAGAAGTATATGTTCAATATGCCAGTGTTTGGATTCATTCTTTGAATTCAAGAGGCCTGATTTTTAAAAAATTCTTTATATGTTCTAGACAGAAGGCCTTTGTCTGGGGGATAGCTATAATATTTTCCCCACGTTTTTGATTTTCTTTTTACTCTATCAGAGATTTGCCTTAAAGTGCAGAAAGAAATAAAGATGAGGTCCCAGTGGTTGGTTCTTCGAAGTATTTTCCATGCAGTTTGGTTTTTGAACTCTCTACCTACCCCAATGTCATTAAGATATCTACCTGTATTTTCCTTGGGAGATTTAGTGTTTCTTTTTTAGTATTTAAATCTTGGATTAATTTTAATTGTAGCTATGTGCAGGTTGAGAGGCATGGCCTACTTTTAGTCTTTGGTATTTGGTGAGCCAGTTTTCCTAGCATCATTTATTAAAGAGGCCATCTTACTTCCAATGATCACTTTATTAAATATAAGGAAGCTGAGTATGTTTGTGATTGTGTCTGCATCTTCTCCTCTGTCCCACTGATACTCAGATCTGTCTCTATCCATGTACCATGCTGATGTTATCGCACCAGCTTTATAGTGTAATTTCAGGTCAGGGATCGTGATACATCTTACCTTTCTTTTGTTTCCCAGGACTGCTTTGATATTTTGTGTCTCTTCTTGTCCCATATGCATTTAAGGAAACTTTTCTCTGGCTCTGTGAGGTATACTGATGGTATTTTAATCAGGATTATATTGAATCTGTATAACAATTTTCACAATATTGGTTCTTCCTATCCAGGAGCATGGGATATTTTTCCATTTTCTCAAATCTTCTGCAGTCTCTTTTCTCAGTGTACCATAATTTTCACTGTATAAATATTTTATGTCTTTTGGGAGCTTGTTTCCTAATTATTTCATTGTTTGGATGTTATTGTGAAAGGTGCAGTTTCCATAATTCTTCTCTCAATGTTTCATGCTTTGTGTACAAAAATGTTACAGAGTTTAGGGTGCTGACTTTGTATCCTGCTCCACTGATGAATTGGTGATTAAATCTACAAGATTCTTGGTGGAGTTTTTGGGGTCCTCTATGTAGAGTATCATGTCATCTACAAATAATGATAATTTCACTTCTTTTCCAATCCTTGTTCCTTTTATATTTCTCTCTTGTCTAATAACTCTGGCTGATGTTTCCAGAAATATGGTGAAAAGGAGTGGAGACAATGGACAACCTTGTTTCAGTCCTGATTTTAAAGTGAAGTCCTTCAGTTTTTCCTCATGTAGTATGATGTTGACTCTTGGCTTAGCATAAATGGCTTTTATCAGGTTGAGATATAAACAATTTATTTGAATTCTTTGTATGGTTTTTATCATGAATGAGTGTTGGGGTGTGTCAAAAGCTTTTTCTGCATCTATTGAGATGAGCCTCTTATTTTCATGTTTGGTTCTAATGATGTGGTATATTATAATTATATATTTGCATATGTTGAACCATCCCTGCATTCTTGGAATGAAACTCACTTGATTATGATTTATAATCTTCTTGATAAATTGCTGCATTCTTGTTGCTAGTATTTTATTGAGAATTTTTGCACCTATATTCATTAGAGATATTGGCCTATTTTTGTCTTTAGTTGGATCTTTGTCAGGTTTTGAAATTAAAGTGATTCTTACTTCCATGAATGACTTTGGGAGAACTACTTCTCTCAATATCACTGAAGAGTTCAGAAAAGTTGGCACTAAATCTTCTCTAAATTTCTTATAGAATCCTGTCATTAATCCCTCAAGAACTGGGCTTTTCTTTGTTTGTAGGTTGTTATAGTTTTAATTTCATTTCTCATTATTGGGTCATTCAGAGTTTGCATAGCTTCTTGATTTAGCTTTAGTACTTCATATGTACCTAGGATACTGCCCATTTACACTGAGTTTTCCATCCTGTGACAGTAAAGATTTTGGAAGTAAGTAACAATGATCTTCCTGTTTTCTGCAGAGTCTATAGTGATTTTCCCCTTTTCATTCTTTATTGCAAGAGTTTCAGTTCTTTTGTTTTCTTTTCCTTTTTATTAGGTTGGCTAGAGGTTTATCAGTTTTATTTATTCTTTCAAAGAACCAAATCTTTGATTCATTTATCCTTTATATTATTTTCTTCATCTCCAATGCATTAATTCCTCTCTAGTCTTCATAATTTCCTCCTGTCTGTAGGCTTTGGGTTTGAGTTTATCTTTTTTTTTCTAAGAGCTTGAGGTGCAGCATAAGATCACTTATTTGAGGTTGTTCTGTTTTCCTAATGTGGCAATTTATCACTATCAATATTCCTCTTAAGACAGTTCTCATTACATCCCACTGGTTTCATAAGTTGTATCTACATTTTTGTTTGACTGCAAATATTTTTTCATTTCTTCTTTAATTTCATCTGTGACCCACTGGTTGTGTAGGAGGTTGTTATCTAATTTCCAACTGTTTGTGGTAGTTTCGCAGTTTGTTTTGTCAATAATTTACACTTTCATGGAACTTTGATCAGATGGTATGTGTGTGATAATTTAAACTCTTTTTGTTCACTTAAGAGTGTTCTGTGTGCTAGTATGTGGTCTGTTTTGGAGAATGTCCCATGTGCAGTTAAGAAGAATGTGTTTTCTACAGTTTCTGGGTGAAATACTTCATAAAGCTCTACCAAGTCTCTTTCTTCATAAGTTTGGTTTAGTTCTATTATTTCTTTGTTAATTTTTGAATTATTGATCTATATCTTTGTGACAGTGGCATGTTAAAGTTGTGCATTACTATGTGTTATTGCCCATCTGATTTTATATGTCTATTACAATTGGCTTATGCTCATACATTGGGAGCATATATACTTATTGTTAAATAATCCTCTTGTAGTTTTCCCTTCAAGTAAGTAGTGACCTTCTCTCTCTCTCTCTCTCTCTCTCTCTCTCTCTCGTTCAATCCAGGGACTGAACTCAGGCCCTTGCACTTGCCAAGGAATCACTTATTCTACTGAGCAATCTCCCCTCTTTATCTCTTTAGAGGACTTTTAGTTTGAAGTTAATGTTGTCAGTAACCAGGTTAGCTACCCCTGCTATTTTCTGATTTCTTGTGGCATGAAGGATTGTTTTCCATTTTGACTTTTAGTATGTGGATTTTCTTTTGAGTTAAGTGTGTTTCTTGCATGCAGCATATTGTTGGATTTTGGATTTTGTTTCTTAATCCACTCTGCTCATCTGTTTCTTTTGATTTGTGAACTGAGTCCATTTACCTTGATGGTTATAACTGACATATATTGGTTTATCTTTGTCATGTTTTTCCTGTTATAGGTTCTATACTTTTCTCCTCTTTTTAATTAATTCCTCTATCTGATGTTTCCTTTCTGTGATTCTTGAAGCTGTGATATCTTCTGTCTATTTCTAGAATATCTGTTTATACCCTGTAGAGTTGGTTTGTTGGTCACGCATTTGTTCAATTGTTCTTTACCATGGAAAGAACTTATTTCACCATTGAATTTGATAGATAATTTTGAAGAGCACATCAATATTGTTTGGAAGCAATTTTCTTAAGGACCTGAAATACTTAACTCCAAGCTCTTTTTGGCTTGCGGGCTTATGTTGCAAAATATGCCTTGATTCTTATGGGCTTTCTATTGTAGGCAATCTGTTTCTTCTCTCTAGAAGCCTTTTGTATTCTGTGCTTTTGCTGAATTTCCGAGATCTTGATTATGTGTCTAGGTATGATTATTGTGAGTATGGTCGTGTGGAGTTCTGCATGCCTCACTTATCAGAGGTGGGGTTTGTTTCTCATGTTTGGGAAATTTTCTGCTACTACTTCTGCAAATAGACTTTTTAATGTCATTTGTGCTTTCACCTGCTGCTTCATTGACACCTATTATTCTTATATTATTTTTCTTTGCATCACCTTATAGCTGCTATATTGTTACATCCTAGTCATTTTCTCTGTTTTAAGAGATCTTTTATTTTATATTCATTAGTTGCAACACTGTATTTGAGGTTTGAAAGTCTGCCTTCAGTTTCATTCAAGTATTTTTGCCATCTTTCAATGGAGTTCTTAATATCCTGGATATGTTTTAATCTGTTATAAGTATTCTAATTCTTTCCTATATTTTCATTTAGTGTTTCCATCATTCTCCTATTCTCTTTTATTTTTGTATCTATGTCTTCTTTATCTGAGAAATCCTTTCATGATCATTGTCTTTTGATTTTGGACCTGAGAGATAATTTCTGCTGTTATTTCTTCTATATCCCAATGGAATAGTTTCTTTATTTGAATTGCTATCATTTCAGAGATTTCAAGTGTGTGATTAGCAAGTTCTTGTATGACTTTGTACCCTGGATTAGTTCTGGGTGAGCTAGAGGATTGAGATTCCCTTTTACTCCTGTTTTTTGGCATTTTAAAGCTCTCTGTAATCACTCAGATAGAGGCTTCCCAGAGTCTGCCAAAGTTCTTAAATGGCTCCAGGAAAGCTCCCCAACTGCTGGCATGAGGCCCACAAAGTGCAGCTCTCCTCAGTACTGCAGGCCACTTGGAGTTCTCCTAAGTTATCAAAAGTTTGGGATGGCACCAGCAGACACTCCATGCCTGCACACTAGGGACTAATAAAGGTCAGAGCTTACCAGAGTCCCGCAGGCTGCCCAGAGTCCACCAAAGTTTTTAAATTGTGCTAGGAAGACTCATTCCCCATGTCTTTTTACTATTTTCTAACTGTGTACACTATCTCTGGCCTAATTCCTAAAGTTTAATTTTGAATATTTTTCAATTAATTTTGACAGTATATCCTACATTAATTATATCCCTAGTAAGTACTTATCTCTGCCAGCGTACCATAAGTCAATATGATGTTTTGATACCTAATAATTTTGTGGTTGTATACATTGATATTACCTTTCTTGCTTATTGCTGAATATATTCCACTGTATTTAAAGTGCAATGAATACACATAGTACTTTTGGTTGACTAGGAATAAATAGTTTGGGTTCATTATAGATTCATTTGTATAGGCTTTTTAAAGAGTTCTCCTTCATTTCTCTTAAGTAAATACCTGGCAGTAGAATTGCTACATTCTATCTCACATTTGAATTTAAATGTGTGTGTGTGTGTGTGTGTGTGTGTGTGTGTGTGTATAAGAGAGAGAGAGAGAGAGAGAGAGAAAGACAGAGAGACAGAGACAGAGACAGAGACAGAGACAGAGACAGAGACAGAGACAGAGACAGAGGTTTTGATACTGGAAAGAGAACCAAGAGCCTTCCCACTGGATCACATCTCCTTCTCATTTGAAAATGTCTTACATGGGGAGAGCTTCCCACTGAATCACTGATTTTCCCAAGTCTCACTCAGTCCTACAGCCTCAGCAACCCTCTTCAGCCTCGCAGAGTGCTGAAGTCACAGGTATTAGTCACTGTGTCTAGCTCTCAATTTAAGATGTAAAAGCATTACAGACACCGCTACCTAAAAAATTATTGATTTATTTTAATCATCCAACAGTTCAGAGTGAGGTTTTGAAGTGATCCAGGCCCATACCAGCAATGTTTGATACTTTGAGCTTTTTAATTTTTGTAATTAAACTCCTAGAAGGTATGAGTTGAAAGCCTTTGTGCTATAAATGTAATTACAATTAGTGATGTTCATCAATTTTATGTGCTAATAGACTTCTGTATAATATTCTCTTGAGCGTATTTTGTTATTAATATTCAAGCATTTTTCATATTTTAGGCATAATTCTTTTTGCCAAATATATATGCTACTGACTTCTTTTTTTTTTGTATTTTAGGGAAGGATCTACAGGGTATTCAGGGTCTCAGTAATAGATCAGACGTGCCACTCCCTGGGGGTGACGACAACAAGGAAGGCCTGGGGATTGAACCCCAAACCATTGTGCCTGCTTGCAGGTGCTTTAATCCACTTAGCTATTTGGCTGGCCCTTACTCGCATATTTTTTGTAGGTTGACTTTTTATTTCTCTAATGTACATTTTATTTTATTTTACTTTTTAAAGCTGGCAGCCACTATCATTTTTATTAATGAGCCAAGAATTAATTCTGTGAGACTTTTCTCTTTTCCGTTCCTTTTTTTATTGTATTTTAGAGAAGGGTCTACAGGAAGTCAGGGTCTCATTACTAGATCAGACACGGTGTGCCCCAAGGGAGGTCAGTCAGCATGGCAGGACCAGGGATCAAACCTCCAGATCTTGTACCTGCTTACAGGCACTTTAATCTGCTGTGCTATTTCACCGACCCTTTTGTTAGTCTTTTTTTTAAAAAAAATTAATTTTATTGACAAATAAATAGCAATGAGACCATTTCAAAACAGGTTAGTAGGACAGTTACAATAATTAATACATTACATAATGTTTTCTTAATAGTAGTTATTCATAATACAAGATGCAGACATGATATCTGGTCTAACCAGTATTAGTACAAATCTTTCTTCTGATTGAACTAAGAGAAAGTAGGTATATATATATATATATATATATATATATATATATATATATATATATCACTACAAAAATGGTCCTTCATTTATATCTCCAGTTTTTGTTTAATTTTGTCAGAGATGAGTACTGCAGTGCCATTCAAATATTGTAGGTGTGTGATTTCAACAAAATGTTCCACTAAATAGGGTTATCCACATGACTGATAATATCAGAAGTTGTTGAGATGAGGTTTTCATAGATCAACATATTAATATGGTTTTACATTTTATACGTCATGTTTATGTTTCTCTGTTGGATGGTCAAGACAAAGATAAAGCAAGACCTGTATAACAAGAAATGTAACCTGTGTATCTGACGAGGTCAGTCAAATCCCCTTAGAATTTACCCTGAAACTCTGTATAGCAGTTTGTAGATATTTTGTCAGTGTCAGCCATCTGGATGAGTCATGGTCATTGCTTGACCACTTTGCTGTCTATGAGTTATTGAGAGTCTTTTTCCCCATGTGACTCTCATTACTCACACCCTACACTGTTGGTCACTTTCCTCTATGGCCCCATAATCTCCTTGATCAGAAAATTTTGGACAATACTGAGTTACAGGATGTTATAGTACAGCTTCTCTTATGTCTGAGTCCTCATTGACCTTGAAGGGCTAGGGCCAAAATGTTGGCTATCCTTGGAACTCTTCTTTTCCTCTAATATTTTGGTCTGCAAAATTAAGTTGTTAAGCCTCCAGAAGAAAAGCTTAATGTTGTTCTTACCCTACAACATATGTAGTTGGCCTTAACATCACTATCAAATGCCTTAGACGTAATTTGGAACAGGTATTTTCCAACAATCATTCATATGATAAACCTTAAATCCCTGTCAAATGTAAAAAACATAAAAAATGAAAACATGAATAAATAAACAATTACAAATTTTTGCACAGAAAGTTAGAAATATAACCATATACAACATTGTAGGAGGACACTCCTGGAGCTTTTTTTCTTGACTCTCGTTTTCTTTTCCTACCTGTTTTTAAACAAAAATCTACTTGAGAGAGAGTATAGCAGAAATAGATGTGACATTTGAAGCAGTATGCATTTAGAGGACCACAATAAGAGACATTCCAAGCATGGCTCCAGTATTACACATTGCTCTCTTCAGAGCAGTTGCTCAGTTCACAAGTATCAGCATATATTGTAAGGGCGAGAATCCTACCAGTTAACTGTTACTTTCAAAATCCTGATGGAAATTCTCAGGATCATTGCCTTAACCATCCTTTGTATATAAATGTATGGTTTTGCCCCTGCCATGTTTCCTAGACTTTCACCTTGTCCTGTCTTTGTTGTTTAATCTCTAAATTCTCTCTTTCCATTTAGTTGTGTTACATGTTTCAATTTTTATTTCTTTAACTTCTTACACTAGGGAGACTTTCGATTTTACATACATGAATCTGGTTTATTTCTCTTATATCTTCAAGTGGCAACCACTTAAATATAAAGGCTTTGAGTTTACTATTTTTTATAGCTGAGTAATGGTCCACTGCATAAAAATACCATCTTTTCCATGCATTCCTCAGGTGTCGAGCTTTTTGGTTGCTTCCAAGATTTGGCTATCACAAGTATGCTGCTATAACCATATGTGCTAGATTTTAGTATCCTTGAGCCTGGTCTCAAGACACCTGTGCACTTCTTTTTTTAAAAGAAACATGGTTTACTTGCACAAAACTGATTGTACTGAGCCATCTCCCTGGCCCAACTTAAAACAGCCTATGATAACTGGCAGTGAAAAAGATCCTTGCAACAGACTGCCTCTGCCTGAGAACTTAGGATGTAATTATTGCATGCTGCTAATATTTTATCTAAACATTTAAAATACTCCTAAAATATTTAATGGCAGACTATAATTAAGACATTACTCTACAAAAAAATATGCAGAAGGAAATCCTAAATTTATGTGCTTCTGCTTTCAATATTGTGAAAACATTATAGCAGAATGAATTTTCACAGTGGTTAGGGCAAATTCAGTTATGTCATAGCAATAGGATATTTTGCACAGTTTAAGGCTTTGGCTGGTTCTCAAGTCAGCTTCTTCTTCAGATTCTTCTTCAGCAGTCTCTAGCCAAGTCTGCCACTGATTCACCTTTTCCTGGAGACCATACATTTTGAAAGATATCTCTCGCTTGTTTTCTTATGTCTTTGTTTCTATAAAATCCATAGATTCTTACTTTTATATTTATGATTTTTGAATTTTTCCTAAAAATAATACCTACTTATAGTTGCTGAGATACTTTTCTTATACCTTTTTCTTGATGTTATGGTTAATTCTATGATCATTTAAGTGTGCAAATTTGAGGGATCTATTTATAGTTCCAATTCACCTGATTTGTTTCATATCCACATTTGTCTTTCTTTTCCTGTTCTTAAGCAGATAGATTAATAGATCAATATGCATCTATATTTAATTTGTATTTTATGCTTCAATAGCAAATATATGGAGATATATTTTCCTTTATTTTTCTATCCATCATATGTTCCTGCAAGTTCGGACAGAGAGGAGAGATTTTTTAAATTTTATTTCGTATTATTTGTCTTATCTTGGTTATTTTATTTAACACTTAGTAACTTATTCTATTGTATTTGTCATCATTTTTATAATTTTTCAAAGGGGGTCATTTCAAATGACTAAAGTGTTGATAAATTTGATACCAGATTAATTGCACTTCAAGTAATTTAAATGAAAAATGAACCTTCATACTAAAGAGGAATGCTACTGGAAGGAAACCCAGTCATATGAAGATAAAAGAAATATGTTAGTAATTATAATATTGAATTTTTAAATTTTCTACTTTAAAATGAGAGGTTACAGGCTATATATTTCCCATTTCTGAGTATGAGAGATGGGAAAACACCAATAATTTCCTCCGATGCAAGGGGACTTTGTGACACTTTTCATCTTTCACAAATTTTTAAGTTCATGAAGAAAATGAGTGCTGATGTAAACATTATTTCCAGAACACGTTATGTATGATGAACCAAACTGCACATTTTTGGAGACTGCAGGTTATTTTGTTAGAACCTTGCAACAGTGTGGGAGGTCCACTTATCTTACAAGATCTTATCTTGTAAGATAAATAAAATTTGCAAGGATGGTTTTATGACAAAGTATAATTGTGCCTGTGTTTCTGCAGATATAGAGAAAGGGATTATTTTTTCTTGTGGAGGTTGTGATTCATCTCATTTTTATTACAATCATCTTTTAACTGAGGTTTTCACAGCATTTTCATTCATGCGTATTACATACTGTGCTCACATATATCGGCATTATTTTCTTTTAGTCTCTCCACCCCTCTGTGATTTCTTTCCTCTTTTTCATTTCTTTGAATCTTAGTAATGATCAACAGATTAAAGCAAGGTCCAGAACATTAATTGTGAGATTAAGAAGACACTTTAGTGATGAACTGTGTGACTAAAATGGAGAACAAAACTAGCAAACTGATTTGCATTGGAACATTATAAGAAAAAAAAAGGGGCATGCAGATACCTCAGTAGTCTATGCTCCTGCTGCCAAGTGCAAGGACATGGGTTCAATCCTCAGGACCACAGTGCTTGCCCCACCCAGGCACCCTGAGCAAGCCACCAAGACCAGGAATCATGACACACCTATAATCCCAGTGCTGGGGAGGCTGAAACAGGAGGATCACTATGAGTCCCAGCTACATAGTGAGACCTTGTACCAGAGACAAAAAATAATTAATAATTAATTAATTCTAAGTGTGTGGTGATAAATATGCATAAAATTCATAAACAAGTTAAACATTCATTGAGGAAAGGTAAACCCAATGAAGAAACAGAATAATTTTAAAATTGTATTGAGCTAAAGAATGCAAGGAAAATGAATAATAGGGCAAACAACTAATGAAGGGATTATGTGAAACATAGATTTTAAAATAATGACTTCACATTCATATTCATTCATGCCAAAAACTTGATAGATGAAATTATGGTCTTGTCTTCTCAAATGTCTACTTTAAAAAAAGGGGGACTAGATTATTTAAACAGTTGCATCTAATTCTCTTGGAGGCTTGAATGCCCACCATAGAGATGTTGATCAGTTAGTTTCTAAGGAAGCTTTCCTGCCCTGTAAGACAGCTGCTTTCTCACTATTGTCTTCTGGTAATAGAGAATAAATTCTGTCTCTGTTTCTGTCTCTGTCTCTGTCTCTGTCTCTCTGTCTCTCTCTCTCTGTCTCTGTCTCTGTCTCTCTGTCTCTCTCTCTCTTTCTCTCTCCCTTTCTCTCTCTCTCTCTCTCTCTCTCTCTCTCTCTCTCTCTCTCTCTGTTCTGTTGGTGTTAGGCCTTAACCTCACAATCTCATCTGTCATTGACTACTAAATCCTCCATATAAAAGGGGGATTCTATCATTAGTTGTGCCTGCAAAATATCAATTTAGAGGAATATTATTTAATCTCTAACACTTTGTTGTAGCTTTTATCTACACCTTCCAAGCCTTGTACACTTCTGGGTGGGCTTTAGAAAAGTAATTGGAGCAACACTGTGAGACACTGGGATTAAAGGTAAACTGTACTAAATTAGCGGAGGCCTTGGTTTAGTATAGTTTAGGGTCTGGAGTATGGAAAAGACCACCCTGGTAGGTGGCACCTTCAAGACCTTGCAATCTGGATGGGATAAAGTCCCAAAGTGGACTACAGGGCTTGCTACCTACTGCTCCTGCTTTTCCTGCCATACACTGTTTCTGCTCTGATTTGCATTTCAGTTATACTGCCCTGTCATGAACCCTTCACAAGTATGAGCCAAAAATAAGACTTTACCCTTTTATTTTTTATTTTTTTTAAATTTATTTATTTGTATTTTAACTTGAAGAGTGAAAAGTAAAAGCAAAACAAAGAGAACAAATGACATAAACAGGGTAACATACAAATGATACGTATGTTACAGATTAAGACAACATGGATAGCTGATTTTATATATATATATTTTTTTTAATAAAACTATCCAACACAGATCAGCAATCCACAATAGAAGTGGGTTATCCACAGAATTTGTTGACTTGAGCCATTCACAGCTCATTATATTAATATAACTATTTTATATACCTCCATTTTTATACTTTTCTGCTGGATTGTTAAGGCCGATTAAAGCAAGAACTTTATAACAAAAAACGTAACTTTTGTGTCAGACAAGGTCAGTCAGGTACCCTCTGTGTTTATCCTGTAACCTTGTACCACTCTTTGTAGATCCCATGTCAGTGTCATCCTTGTGAATGAGTCACAGCTATTGCTTGACCAGTTTGCTCTCTGTGGAAGGCTGAGAGAAAGTTTTGTCTCCATGTGACTCTTCTTAGGCACACTATACATCATTGATCACATTCCTTTCTGGCCCCATAATCTCCTTGATCAGAAAATTTGGGGCACTACTGAGTTACATGATGTTACAGTACAAGTTCTGCTATATCCTGCGTATTCACTGGCTTTGAGAGGCTAGGGCAAAATGTTGGCTGACCTTACAGCCTTCTTTTTCTCCAATTTTCAATCTGCAAACATAGGTTGTTAACCCTCCAGTAGAGAAGTTTATTATTACCCTGTAGCATATGCAGTTCAGTTTACCCACACTATTAGTCTAAATATCAGACATCATAGGCATAACATAGAACATGTATTTTCCATCAAGTACTGAAATACTAAACTCTAAGTCAGTACAGAATATGAAGAAGAAAAAATTTAAAATATAGGAATGAACACTTACATATATTTACATATATATTTAGAAACCCATCCATATACAACATAGTATCATTATAGCATGACTGTCCTGTGACATTTTTGTGTGTTATTTTTTATTTACTAGCCTTTAAAAAATGGCAGTATAGTAATAGCTGGTATGTGATGACAAGAAGTACACATTTAGAAGACCAGAATGGCAAGCATTTGGAGTGTGACCCTTCTATTACACATTGTTAAATTCAATGCAGTTGCTTGGTTCACAGGTATCAGCATATATAGCCATGGTGAGAATCTTACCACTAGCATTTTTAAATGCTAGTTTCAAAAATCTCCTGATGTTTCTCAGGATCATTGTCTTACCCATTTAGTGAGTATAAGTGAATGGTCTTGCCTCTGTCATGTTTCTCCTTGCCCTATCCTCATTGTCCAGTCCTCAAGTTCTCGCTTTCCTTTTAATTGTGTCATACCTTAAGACTTTACTCTTTTAACTTGTGCATCTTGGTATAATGTTTCAGCCACAAAAAAGTAACTAAGGCACACTTACTATGCAGAAATTATCAGACTGTATGAATGTGAGACTTACTTGTAGGTTTTCTGTAATACTAACATTTTAAATAAGAGAAAAATATAGACTAAAATTTAAATTAAGGAAGCAAATTGTGCAGAATTAACAATGGAAATAATTTTCATTATTCTATCAGACAACACTGACTGCAGGACAGCAAATATTGCCAGAGACAAAGACCATTGTCACATAGTGATAGCAACTCTCAGGGAATAATAAAAGTCTTTGGCTTATTAACATGATTAATGCATTTACAAATATAGTATAAATTCAAGTATATAAAGGAGAGTTAAAAGTAACACTAGTAATAAAATCCATATAATAGCATATTATTTTTCAGAGATTGCAAGGATTTGGGGGATTTTTCTGAGACAACAGAGAATAGCTAAACTTTATGTCAAAGTATGTATTTTTATTATAACCTAATAAATTACACACAACTGATCTTTATAACACAAAAATTACCACAATTTGAAAAAAAAAAAAAAACTACAGAAAAAAACAAAAGTAGAATGAAATAGTACAGGCAAACAAAAATCTGATAGAAGACAAACACAAAAATATGTAGACAGAATAGACACATAATTGCAAAAAATAGAGTATAAAAAATAGTAGATAGCTAATGAGGCCAAAAATACAACCAAATTACCGAGTTTGTATGCTTCAGAACAAAAAGTATATAATAAAATTCTATTTAATAATTTAAAGGGCAATAAACATTACCTTCTGTAGTTAAATTTTCAAAGTATCCACCAAGGTTTATGTTTTAGAAAATTAATGAAAAATGACTACCCAAAACTTATTAAAATAATTACCTACCACATGAGACAGAAAAAATATTCTATGAAATAATAGAGGGAAATAAATTAATTCTTGGCTTTTATATATATGAAATTGCACAGTGTAAAAATAATAGAAGTTAGCAATGAAGAATATAACAGTTTTTCAGAGAAGGTATAGTTTATTAAAAACAAAAAAGAAAAAAAAAAACTGGTACTAGCAACACCACAGCAACAATGAAATTCAGAAAGAACATTCTCAAATCTATGAAAACTCAAAAGACCATATCATCCACCATACAACATACTAAATTCTACATAGAGATATAAGTCATGAAACAAATTAAATCATATAACATGTTGTGATAGGAACATTTGGGAACAACTGACAACTGGTGATGACAGAACCCGTTTAACAGGCAATTGAAAGTGCAGGAACTGATAATTTAGGTGTAAGACATCATCAGAGTGTTAAAACATTGCAAAATCAAAAACCAATTTGTTAAAAGAATAATATTTTAGTTAACTGTACTTAATTTTTTTTTTTTTTTTGGTTTGTTTGTTGTTTGTTCTTAGGCAGAACCGGGGATTGAACTTAAGTCCTTATGCTTGCCAGGAAGTGCTTATTCTACTGAGCTGTCTCTTTGGCCCCTGTACTTAAATTTTAAAAATGAATATTTATATAAGATGTGTGCACAGAAAGCAAAAACTGGACAGGCATTTCCTAGAGAAAATAATCTCAATTTAACTCAAGCTTCTCTTTAAATTTTTCAATTTCTTTCTTACTATTTTCTCTGTGGCTTAACTATGTACCTCAATTTAACATAATTCACTTCAGATCTGTATTATTTCCACATTTACGTAGAAAGGTTGCTCATATATATTACTTGGGCCTGTGTTCTGGCATATGCTATTTTCGTCTCAGTGTCCATACATTGGTAACAAAAGTAGATGCATCCGAGAACATTATATAAATTCATATCTACATGCATAAATATGAAAAATACTCATTTAAATGAGAGAAAAATAAAGTGTTATTGAATAAACCATGATTGTCTAAATTGTAAAAATATATTTCAGGAAATCCCATTGTCATTAATTCCCCTCCAAAGACTCTCCCCCTCTTTGAGCCCATTGTCTCACCATTCACTTCCTGTGCAATTTGAATGAAATTGTCTAAGAAAAATATATCCATATATAATTCAATGGGTTGATAATTGTGAAAGAAGAAAAAGCAGGTAGAAAATTGGGGAAATCTGATTTAGAGATACAGATAGATGTTGATAAGATACAAACTTTACTGGAATACTGTTGAATTTATTCACAAAAGAGATTCTCTTCCTCCTCAGTTGTAGACTCCAGGTCATTTCTGTGGACCGAAGGGTCCTAGGCCAGTGCCCTCATCTATGAAGCATTGTGGCGTCCCTTCCTCCTACTGCCTGAGTGTGCAGTGTCCCAGGGCTTCACCACTAAGCCACCGACACTCGACAGGGCTATTACAGTGAGAGCCGTGTGTCCATGACCAGGCATGACTGGAGACAGCTGGCCCAGTTAGTCTCACTTTAGTAACAAATAAGAAGAAACAAGGGGAGATTCTGTTGAGGAAAAAAACCAGAAAAAAATTATTCTGAGGTATAGTGGCAATTTAGATCAATACCTTAAAAGCAATTTTTAACACAGTTTAGCAGAAAAATAGAGAAACATGAACTGATATTTTCTATACACTTCATGCACCAATTTCCCACAACGTTCTTGCTCCAACATCCCACACAGGTGAAGATCTACTACACCTGATCTACAGACACCTACAGTGGATCCAGATCAGCCAAAACCCACAGTTTAGTTAGGGTTTGCTCCTGCTGGTGTTCCCCCCGTGGGTTTTTACAAATATATACAAATCTATATCCCTCATTATAGTATCAAACCAATTTTCACTTAATAGATAGATAGATAGATAGATAGATAGATAGATGATAGATAGATGATAGATAGATAGATAGATAGATAGATAGATAGATGATAGATAGATAGATAGATAGATAGATACATAGATACATAGATACATAGATACATAGATACATAGATGATAGAGGGTCTCACTATGTAGCGCAGACTCATAGTTATCCTCATTCTCAGCCTTTCCAGCACTGGAATTACAGGCATGCACCACCACGCTTGGCTTCAGCGGCCACATGGTGCACCCAGGGGTGGGGGATCAAACTTGGGATTCTGTGCTTGCCACACTGGTGCGTAATGCCATGGAGCTATCTCCCCATCCCCACATTTAACTTTTAAATGTAAATGAAACTTTAAAAGTTACCAGTTCTTTAAAGTAGGTTTTGTTTGTTTATTTCATTTTTTTGTTTTCTTTTTAAGAGATATCTTTGGCAACTAGAAATCCTCTCGCTCTGCTCATGTGTCCTGCAAGTCCCTTGCTATCTAGAAAGTTCTGACCTTTTTCACTGTTAACTTTTAAAGAAATTCAATGTTTGTATTAACAGTGTACTATATGTTCCATTTGACATCTTTTACTTAGTAGTAGAGATTGAACTCTCTTCTGCATTATTTTCGGGTTGGTAATTTTGTTTTTGTGCTGGATAACACACTGTTTTCTGTATACACCACTGTATATGTTTCCATTCACATATTTAAGGCTACCTCGACTATACCCACATTTGGGCAACTCTGAAAAAAATATGGTGCAATTACCATTGTATGAATTTTGGCATGAACATAAATTTTCAGCTCCAGAAAGTGTCATCATGAGTGATTGTTTGAGCATATGTTAAGGGTATGTATGGATTTGTAAGAAAAAGCAGATTTGTTTTTGAAAGGGCTATTCAATTGCATATTTTGCCCTATAAAAACTAGGTGAGTATTTCTGTTACTACATATCATTTTCAACCATTGGTGCTATGTGCAATAGATATCTCTACTACATATATAGCTGTGAGTCATTGATGTTTTAATTTGCTTTTTTAAAAGTGGAAGATCACTTTATCTGTATTTATTTTTTATGAGATACATGTTATGGTTCTCAAGTACCTTTAAAGGGGTTTTTATGTGTAGTATTAAGCATTCCTTATATATTTTAGAGAGTAGTCTTTTACTGAATAAGTCTTTTGCAAATGATTCCTCTGTGTTTGTAGATTAGCTCTTCAGTTTCTTCTCACAATTTTTCTCAGAGCAAGAGCAAGTTTTTGTTTTAAGGCGATAAAGCTTAACAATTAATTCTTTTTATACCTGTGGCTTCAGTGCTGTACCTAAGTCCTGTAATATCAAGTCTCAGCAAGTTTTCATTCACTGTGTAATCTGGTGGAACCGTCTTGTCATTACTTCCACAGGCTCTTTCTTGGGCTAGCTTCATTCATTGCATGTGAAAAAGGAGGAACGGATAGCTTAAAAAAAAAAAAAAAAAAAACCTGAAGGGTGATACCAACGTTCTAACTTCATCTCAGGTTACTTCTCAAAGTTTTGACCTCTCCCATTGGTTCTCTTGCTGAGAACTAATCCTTCAGCAAGTGGGCCTCCAGGCAGCACCTACCCGAACCTCTATAATTCCCATGCAGTACTCTCAAGTGACCTGATTTCATCTAGAACCTCTAATAACTCACAAGCAAGCATCATTTTCACTTCTAACGATTACAAGAATGTAGTAGCATCTCATATAATTCAAAAATCATCTTATGTATCACTCTGAAAATAATTTGCACTAGGAGTGCAATAATGATTTCAGCAAGCACAGATTTTTCACTTATTTTTTAAATACACTAGATTGATTTGAGCCATCAGATATCTATGAGATAACGTTTACAAGTGTTTCACATGTTGAAATGAATCCTTCAACAACTTTCGTTCTGCTGCATCTCCATCACATCGCTTATTTTACTGTTTATATTAAGTTAATCAGAAACAATTGAGATTGATGTTGAAATTACTTAAGGGACAGAAAGGCATTTCAAGTGGCATTAAAACTTCATTATATTGCAAAAAATAAAAGTATGCTCTATGAATAATTTAAATGTGATTTCAGTTTTAAATTAGATGCTCTGATTGCTATAATGTTTTCGTGACTGACCAGGAAAATCACATCAAAATAAATTACAACCAGATAGACATAAGCTAAAATACAGTTAAAGAGGAACTGTTTGGTGTTTTCATTTTGGAGGTTACCATAGTTACTTTTGTTTCTGTTTGTTTTGTTAGCTTTCTACAAAGCTAATGTCTAGATAAAAATTTACATATTGTCTATGCCTAAATAATATATATTTAATTTATAGATATATATTTCTTTTTTTGTCCTTGTTTTGGTTGTCATGTTTTTCAACATGCCAACTCCGCCTGGTAATTTAATGTTTTCTTCAAATGAAACTATCCTTCGCAATAGTAGAATGTACTCAATTTTGTTTCATATAACAGATAAAACAGAATTTTTAAAAAACTCATTGACATTTATTTAAACATTTTTAAACATTTGCTGCATATCTAGTAAAAGACATATTATCCAAATACAGCCTATCCAAAATAGGCATGTGCCATTTCAATTGTCCTTATTTTGACTCTAAGTCATGAGGTGTATCTGTCTGTGAAAACAGCCACATGCTTTTTTCTGACTCTATAAATCCAGCAATTTCACGCTGACACAGAAGACTTTCTACAGAGAAGTTCTTTAGTTTTGATAAAGTGTGGTTTTTTTAAACAACTGTGTGTTATCTGAATTCAAGGGCCAACTGTAGCTTATATTTTCACTGATTTATTTTTTTACTATTTATTTTAAGAGAAAATTGTTCTCAGATCTGAATAAAATATAAACATTAAAACAATGCAGTTGCATGTCTTGCCACTAACTTTCTTAGTCAGTAACACTCAATTTTGTAGTTGCAAACAACGTCTGCCTCAGTTACACTATGTGGAATGAAAGCAAGCCTACTGTGTTTACATGGACTTTCACACTCTAGTTCTTGAAGGTAAATTACTGCAAGACCAAAGCCATGTGAAATGCTTCAAGTTAGGGAAAGGGGACACAGTCTCAGTAGTTCACAAGCACAGAGCTTTGTGAAAGTAATTTTTCAGGACCTTGAATTCTATTTTTCATGAGGCTCACTTCTGGAGACCACAACTGCAGGCAGAACCCATTTCCTCCTGCCCATCAGATGCCTTCTTTCTGTACCGACCTGCTTAACATTACTAAGCATAGTATGTCTGCCTTAAAAATGCTCATGACATATATTCCTGGTACACAACAGAACTAGAGTAGTCAAAGGAATAGTTCAAGATAGTTACAATTGCAGAAATGTTGTTAACCGGAAGAGCCTGTGACTTGCTCCCCGTCGATAGGCGGTCCCACTAAAGACACTGAAACAGCATAGATTTCCCGTGAACTAATGTATTGGGAAGCGTGGTCGGAGCACCCACCGCTTTGATTAAAGGACTTTGCTTCTTACACCCCCTGCTGATTAGGCCAGAGGAGATTACCCTGAAATAAATCAAAGGGAACTGATGAAAGAAACACGGAGACTGCCAAAACCCTTACTGCATTCAGTTAATATACTTATAGGAAAATCCTAAAGTTGCTCTTTTAGAATTAGAAATGAGAACACAAAAAATTATCACAGAGACGCACATTAGCATGCTTTTTGTTTGTTTGTTTTGTTTTAAATTGGAAGATGCTATCAGACTCTTTGGATAAAGACTCAACTTGGATGATTTGTTTGACATTCAATTTTTTTCAGACAAATATATTTAATGTCACACATTTTTCTCTAATTATATTTTCTATATCATATCTCACTTATAAATATTTAAGAAAATCAGAAATGTATTTATATACATAGATATTTACCTAGTTGTCTTAAAATTAGTGTATTTTAGCATACCCATTCTAGACACATCCATATGCTTTTACACTATAACTAAGTGCTCTGTTATTTCTGCGGCATGCGTGTGGGTAGTACAGAGGGATCATGGAGGTTCACCTACGTGTCTGTTCTTTCCTGACTCACCAGAGAAGAAATCATGCTGTTTTCCTTACCAATCTTTTAAATAAGATTTGAGCTGGTTTTCCTGAAAAGACAGGGAGGCTGAATGTTGCTCTTTGGTTCTTAGATTTTATCGTGGAATTTTACAAGACCCAGGGGAATTCTGTAAGGCTGATGTTACATAAGTGAAAAGAGACAGGTGATGCACTAAGATATTTCCTTCTGCTTTTCTGAGGTTTCACTCAGATCTGGGTATTACAAATGTATTTCTGAACTTTATCCTGATATTCAGGTTTTCATAAGGGTGTTCTGCTAAGATACTACTTGCATTTCATCTGAGGAGAAGTGGGATTCAGGACTCAGATATCAGTTGTCATGGTTAATCAGGAAAGCTGCATATTAACACATCATAGTTATTTTATTCAAATTAATGTGTAACAATGAAGTATAAATGGTCCAGAAATAAACACTTCTTTGTCTACTTAGACCTGCACATGGAACGCAGTTGTTATTTATCAAATTATCATGCTTTGTTACATATATTCTCATTTTAGTATATTTATGTTTGTTACAAGTACAATTATCTTGCATTGTTACACTTTTCCAGTAATGTTTTACGTGATTCAACTCCTATATAGATTACATGACTTATATGCCAAAAATTATATTTTTTGTTCAAAAGTTATGGGTACATTTATTTCTCAAGGATTATAGTATTTTGTTTGAATTTATAGCAGCACAGTTTGTAATGCCTACACCTGGGCAACAGCACAAATGCTAATAAACTGATGACTGGATAAAGAAGATGTGTTTTTCTTTTTTTCTTTTTGTACATTGAAGTATTACTCTCCCACAAAGATGAATAAGATGGAGGCATTTCTAGATAAATGGATGCTTCCTGATACCATATTCTTAACAGGAATAAAGTAGACACACATGTATGAAAATGGCCTTGTTTCTCAGCTCTGAGAAACTAAAAGTGTGAATAAAGACAAAAATGTATAATACATATTGGGAAATAGCAATAATAGATATTAGAAAATATCTAAGTAAGGAGGTGAACCATGGAGAGGGAAAGGTAAACCAAAAATGGAAAAGAAAGAATGAGAAAAGCAGAAAAAATGGAAACAAAGCTATAAATGAGGAAGGGAAAAAGGATTGAAGGGAGGGTAACAGAATGGGGGAAAAAAGCAGAAACAAGATGTATCGTGCATGGTTACAAATTCTCTATGATAAATGTGACACACACACACATATATATGTACATGCACATTTGATTTTTTAAGTTTACTGAATATATGTAATAAACTTCAAAAAATCAAAATTATAGCTTGTATAGCCATAAATGGATACACATGTATGTACCCAACACTGAATCTAAGACAGTACAGATTTAATAAAAATAATTACAGTGCTGGAGAGATACCTCAGAGGTATCTCTTACAAGCAGCTTCCTTGCAAGTGTAGAGTCTCAAGTTTGATCCTCGGTACCACATGCCATGCCCACCCCGAATGCTGGGGGCACCGTGCCAGACCCAAACCCAAACCCAGACGTGGTGGCGCATGCAGTCCCAGCGCTGGGGAGGGTGAGACAGGAGGATTTCTATGAGTCCAAATTGCATAGCAAGATCCTGTTCCTATAAAATAAATACATAACTAATTGAAAATATGATATAAATAGAAATTTTACTTATTGCTTTATTATTGATACATACCAAAACAAAATAAAATGGAAAAATTCTGCTAGTTACTAATGTATTTTGAATTTACATGACAATAAAATATTTTATAATTTGCTTTAAAATATTTAAATTTAATACTTATTCTAGTAAAAGTGTTAATGTGTTAGGATTAGACATCCTTTAAAGATTATATATATATATATATATATATATATATATATATATATATATATATATAGGGGCCAGGGAGATGGTTGAGTAGTATAAGCACTTGCCTGGCAAGCACAGTGGCCTGAGTTCAATACCTGGT
>PVKA01004764.1:0-51023 GCA_004027165.1 Ctenomys sociabilis | reverse complement strand
ACATGTTCACTAATACTGTATTTATACTCAAGTAGAAATGACAGTTTGCTCTTGAAATTAGTGTCTTCCTCATAACAAGCACACATCCACCTGAGCTGATAATATAGACTGATGATATATTCCAATCTCAGATGGACAGTAACAATTCACGAGAGTTTTACTAAGTAATGGTTATGGCTGTGTCTGTATGTCCCTCAGAGCTTTATGTAGTCATGGGTAATGGGCTTTTCAGAAGATGCTGAATCTGGAGTTTGAAATTGATTTGTGGTCCAAAGCTTGCATTAATAGTGTGAGTGCTATACAACATAAGGACAGAAAATGTTCATCTCCCTCTCCTGGTCCCTCTCTCTCTCCCTGTTCCTCTCCCTGATCCTGTCCTGTCTCTGTCCCTGTCCCTGCCCCTCTCACTCTCCCTTTCTTTCTTCTTCCCTCCCTCTAGCTCTCTTGCTGCTTTTGCTGTCTTCTTCCTCCATGAGCTATTGTCCTCTGCCGCGTACCACCGTGCCTCTGAGCCGGCTGATTATGGACTGGAATCTCCACAGACTGTGAGATAAATTGAGCATGTTCCTATTAATTTCAGGGATAGGGTATTTTTTCTCAGCAAGAGAGAAAAGTACCTAAAGACACTAATATAATGGGCAAAAAGTGGTAGATTTCTCTACACTTAATTGTCCTCCCTAAGGATAATTCTAGTTCTCAATACTTCACATTATTTTACCCAAGGAAACCCTCATTTCTCCATCTGTAGTATATAAAATATATGTAATTTCTTAAATTCAAACTTTGCCTTAGTCAATAATTCTTTGACATTGTAGCATAATTTTATCTACAGGCAGATGCAATTTGTTCTAAGCAGTGTTTAGTTTCTGTTTTTTATACAGATTGATAATTTAAATATCTTTGTTTTCTTGCTTTCTTTCTGTCTTCTTGTTTTGGTTTCACATTTATAAAACTTATTTTAATCTGTTTACTCCATGAATTTCATATTTCATGCATCATTTATGACCCTTATGTACCTTTGACTATTTTAACATTTTCACTTCCAACAAACTGAAACTGTTTATTATCAATAACTTCCTAAATTTCATTGAATATAATATACACTGCTTTCATTTTTATAATCCCTAAGAAAAATAACTAGGACCATTGTAATAATGCAATTAAATATTAAAAATCCAGATACTGAAATTTTTGAAATTATTTCACAATACAACAGCAACAAGATTGTCATTTCTCAAAATAAAATTTCAAGTGTGAATCTATGGCTTCTTAAATTTTAGGGTGAATTCTACCTGCCAGGTACCTTTAGGGGAAGTTGAAAAATTTAGAGAAATAGGTTTGTCTCAAAATTACAGTAATTGCTTTTTGGATATGTGAGTGATTTGGTTCACTTAAAACATTCACGGCTGCCACGAAGGTAGCTCAGTGGAATAAGTGCTTGCCGGGCAAGTGCAAGGTCCTGAGTTCAATCCCTGGTACCACCAAAAATAATAATAATAAGAAGAAGAAGTAGAAGAAGGAAGAAAAAGCAGGAGGAGGAGGAGGAAGAGGAGAAGGAAGGAGAAGGAAGAAGAAGAAGAAGAAGAAGAAGAAGAAGAAGAAGAAGAAGAAGAAGAAGAAGAAGAAGAAGAAGAAGAAGAAGAAGAAGAAGAATAGAGCCTCTGTGAGAAAATTCCATCTTTCTATGACTCATTTCTACCACTGTTTGGTTGCTCTCAAATTAAGTTGGAGGCCAGAAACCAAACTGTTTCTAAGGTCATTGCACTTTGAACAGTTCAATCTAGTTAAAAAGATAAAATAATACAGCATTTATTGTGGAAATAAATAGAAATGCAAGCAGAATTACTTTCTTCTGGTTCTAGATCAGGAAATATAATTTTACAAAATAATCAAATTCATTTTCATGAATGCATGAAATCTTGTATAAAATAATATTTTGCTTCTCTGAGAGTGATTCAAATTATCAAATAATTACATAAAATATAAATTCAGTGATAAAAAGAATGAGATTGTTAGTGTAAATTTGCCTTGATGTAAAACAATTGCCCTTATCATTCATTGTTTCTAAAAAATAATCCTGCATGATAGAGAAGAGTATCAAAAGCTATGCATAAATGCCCACACCATCAGGAAAGACTCCTTCAAGCTTTGCTCTAACGTCTTTCTGCATCTTAGTTAAATGTGTGCATGAGTGATCAGAGCTGGTTATAAATTATTACTAGGAAAATTAGGTAGACATGTGGATAAATCTCACAAAATGCTTCCAAACTATGAACATAATTGATTCCATATGAATGTTTAATATCCTTATTCTATTTCTAGAAGGATATCTCAGTAATCATGTGAACAGTGTGATTTCTGTCAGCACATTTTTCCAGTCTTCCCAATATTTGATCAAATGGCTCATGCAATTTTCAGCGGAGAGAGGAATAGAGATTATGCCTTATATCAGCCACATGAATTTTTCTCACAGGCATAGAATTTTCAAACTGCCTGTAATTGCTTCAATTGTCATGTCCTTGGACAGATATTAATGGAGAATAACAGCATTGCACCACGTACTGCAAGAGAAGACTTGATCCACCCCAAGGATTGAAGAAACAGCTTAAGGTGTTGGCTAAAGACAAAAAAAAAAAAAAAAAAAAAAAAAAAAAAAAAAAAAAAAAAAAAAAAAAAAAAAAAAAAAAAAAAAAATTGGTGATTTAGGAAGAAAATGCAGACTGACAATATTGACAATGTTTCTCTCTTTTTTTTTCTTTTCTCTCTTTTTTTTTTTTTCTTTTTTTGTCAGAACTGGGCATTGAACCCTTGCGCTTGCCAGGGAAGCACTTATGCTACTGAGCCATCACCCTGGCCCCCATATTTTTCCATTTCTTAACTAACTTGTCCCTTTACTTTTTGTTAAATTTATAAAGCATGTTGGTATCATTAAAATTATAATGTAGTACAGAAATTATAGACTATCATAACTGGACTTGCAAAACTGAGACAGAAAAAATTACTTAAGGTTATAAAGAAATATGTGGCATGCTTGTGTGTCCATTTATAGATTTTTTAGCTACATTGTATTGTATGTTTTTATTTTTGTTGCTGTGTTTTATCATAAAATTTAATAGGACAGTAAGGCTTACACATTTTTCTTGGCTCATTAACATGAATCACACAGCATTTCTAGAATATCATCCTGTAACTCCAAAAGTGAAATGTTGTTAAAAGTTCTCCTTAGTCCCTTACAACTATAATTATAGATATTGTTAGTTCTCCTCCAATGAAACACCTTTACAGTATTCATTTTATATTAATGTACATGGAAAAGAAGTAGAGAGAAATAATGTATCAATGATTGGAACACTTTTCTGGACAGATGCTCTCTGCCTTGTTCTTCTAGCAACAGTTGGCTTTCCAAAACTGTGAACTTCTGCCTGCAGTAGGGATTTTATAACACTGCTAAATTTTGTAGTGTGGATCAGATAATTTATCTTTCTGTAATCCTCAAATTATAAATTTATTTGGACTTAGTTACTAAGATCTATTTGTCACTATATTTATGGACTCCTGCAATTTCAATTGATTTCCAAATTCTACACAATAGTTCCTTGTTAAAGCTGACAAGATATAGTATAACTATCACCGGTATCAAAATCCACAAATAACTGCATTTCCCACAGCCTCAAGATGACTCTACTTGAACGAGCAGCAGCATGCATCAGCTCTTACGGGGATACATTCATGTTTTCTGATATAAGAAATGATGGATTGCACATGATCTAAACTTGAAGTACATTTAGAAATAAAAGGTATCACGCAACATTCTGGGAAGTAGTAAAATAAATTATGTTAGCTTCAAATTCAAAAATTACTTCCCTGAATAAAAAAAAAATATACTGACAGATACAAAAAAAGTTCTTCAGAGTTGAAAGCAAGAAAGTAGCAGTAAATTTTAGGGCTATGTTGTCAAGATATTGTCATAGCTATTTATGTATATGGGCAATAATAAAATATCCACAGCTCCAGAGCTTTATCTAATACATAAATATGCTTTACTAAAAAGTATAAAGACTTTATGTGTTATTAGATAATACATGATTTATGAAAACACCCTCGGTTGCTTTGTTTTAACAGAGCTTGAGGGCATGCTGAGTAATTTCATGAAGGAAAATGTAAGGAATATTCATGATTTTCAACTTAACTCATGGGCAAAGATTAAGAAAATACACTTTGGCATGTCTCTGGGTGGGATGACTCTGAGGGCAGATGTGAGTTTAGGGACTGTCCCCGTTCTCTGGTCCCCTCTCCTCCTGCATTCTTTCCCAGTTCTCTGCTTCCCGGCCACAGTAGAAATAAGAAGCTTAGTTTCATACTCATCTGCCATGATATTGCTGCTCTGAAACTAGCCAGTCACAAACTGAACCCTCAGAAGCTGTGAGCCAGCATAAATGCAACTCAGATGTGTTGTCCAAGCAACAGAAAAGCTTATGAATAGAATTTTCCAGTGGTTCCTCACAGATTTTCAAACTTGTCCCAGCAATGCTTGCAGGGACTATCATCTCCTCCTCTTTCTTTACTTCATTACAGGTAACTTTCACTTTCTTTTTAACCTTGACTCATTTCACTACATCCAGAAAATACCTTCACTTCCTAAGGAGAGGCTTGGTTACCCCCACCACTGTTGATTCTGTCACGTTGTATTTGTTTCCAGCTCTTATTATAATGTCCTGTAATTGTTTGTGGTTGGGTAGTTTCTACTGTTCTTTTATGACTAATGAGCTCTTTACCTCATTATCTAGTAGAGGTATTTAATCAGTGCTCATGAAGATCGTAAAGTGATGAAGGTAACTAAATGTCTCCTTTTCATCAGTGATCCTGATTAATTGATTTTGCACTGCTTTTTATCAAGTGAGAATGATCAGATTTTCATTGTACTCTCCTTTATTTACTACTGTAAAGGCCAGAACCGGGGATTGAACTCAGGCCCCTGTGCTTGCCAGGGAAGTGCTTATTGCACTGAACCATCTCCCTGACCCTTTTTATTTTTTATTTTTTTCAGTTAGGGTTTTAAAACTCTACATTGTTGAATGTGACCTCATATCACTGTTAAATTTGCTTTACTCAATCCAGTATACTTGCAAGGTAAACCAAAGTGGAATTAAAGTTTAGGTAGAAGGAAAGAAAGATAGTAAGCAAATCTGACATAAACAGAGAGTGGAATTTTGGAATTGAGGAAAGTTGAGATGTGTTAAACAATCTAGTCATGAAGTGCTCATGGACTGTTGGACTTCAAAGTACAATGTGACAAAGCATTCATATTATATAATTTTGTACCTACAGTGATTATGGTAATGGATGGGAACATGGAAGCAGGAACTGTACTTCAAAACTAGAAAGTCAGCAGCATTTGTATTAGAATACTGTCCAAATGTATGAGAGCCATTCAGAAGTAGAATGGCTACTTTGAAGTAGAAGAAATGTGAGTTTGCCAAAAATAGATTTGACAAATAATAAAGTAAGCAGATCAATATGATCTACACAATTCTTTCTGTGAGGAGTGTATGAAGTACACAGAATCTGAAGTGAGAATATATCTTCTCTACACAACATTTTAAAAAGTGTATTTGGTACAGGGCCTACTCACCTTTTGAAAGGCTATAAGAGTGAAATTTTATTACAATAATATGGATGCATATCTTATATACCACAATAATTTGTTTGGAAATATGAGTATCTATAGTGATGCAAATAAATCAAGAACTCAGTTAAAATATTGCAATTCTATTTGTCTTTTAAAGCAAAGAGATAGAGGATCGTATCATGTTCCTATCAAAGCTATACAGTAGTGTTCACAAACTTTATTTTTGAATTTGATTTGGTCCTTGGCCTATTCTACTTGTGACCTTGTGGACCAAATAAAATTTCTCCAAAAAGTTCAGCATGAAGAAAGTTAATCCAGGAGCTGGAGAGATGGTTATGTAGAAATAGAGTAAGGGCTTCCCTGGCAAGCACAAGGGCCTGAGTTCAATCCTGCATTCTGAAAAACAAAAACAAAAAAACAAGCTAATCCATTCTGAACCAAATGAAATTTTAATCAGAAGAAAAAAGCACAATGTATTCCATTATGAAGTGAGAGAACACTAACCTTATTGGAGGTGATTTCTGGCCTGGGGAACAAGAAGGTAGAGGGGACAAGGATATTGTTTTGAGGGAATGTTCCCCTCCTTCAGGACACCCAGGTGATTTCCTTCAAGAGAACTCTGTCTCAGCCCCAGCATCAACTTTCATGATGTTTATCTAATGTCACACTTATTTTTTCTTTCTGCGACGTATAACTTTCTAAAACTGAGACCGCATTATCATTCATCAGATTCAACACTATATTGCAGTGGTGTTTGGGTGGTGCTTCTCAGTGAAATCCTGGCACTCATTTCACTTTTCTGTAAAGATTTAATCACATCAGTGCTGAACTCCTCTCTGTCTTCCCATTCCTCAGCAGAAATTCCATAGGTGCTTTCTGCTACTTACTATGGGGTTCTGCAAGTTCTTCTATCTTAGCTCCTCATGATGTTTCTCAACAAGCCCTTCTGTATCTGCACCACTGACACTCAAATCTATAATTTTGCCTATGGACACCATACCTTCCACAGTCTGTGCCTCAGACACTTTGAAATTAATTTCAATGACATATTTTTGCCAAAGATTCTTCCAGACTGAGTTTAAGATATGGCATGTGATATCCTCCCAGGCTTTCTTAATAAGGAAGATGCTGTGGAGAACATGGAAATGTATCTTGTAAAACCTCTTTCAAGATAAAGGATGGCTCTTCAATTATATTAGAACAGCAAGAGTGCTGTGAGCACAGCTTCCTGAAGCTGCAGATCACTGGCTGCTACATGGGCCATGTTTTTTGGAAGAACTTGAACTTTAGGAACATTCCTATCATCCACACCTGGAGGATGTGTTTTCCATCATAAAAAGGCATCTTTCATGCAGTTTGTTGACAGATATTTGTTAATAGTGAGTGTGAATACCTAACGCAGCCATTCCATGACAATTACCTATGCCCCAAGGTTGTTCACTGGACCTCTATCTCGTCTTGCTCACATTCTGTTCCTTGAATGCATGAGGGATTTGGGAATGGCTCACCCATATTGGCTTAATTTTTGCATTTGCATAAAGCAAGAGGGTCAATCTGTTCTTCATGGGCTTATGTTCCAGCAGTGCTTTTTCCTCCTGCTTTTATAGGTTCTGTTCAGTATCTTCTCCCGAACAGTCCTGATTCATTGCAGCTGAACAGTTATTGAGTGATGCAACCTTTTAGCTCCAAGAATTCTTCAGATATTTCTTGTATGGTTCTGCAGCACTCTTCAGAACTTGACGGTTCATCATGTCTTGCCACATTAAGATGACACTTCTCTTGTGGAATTTACGAAACTGTATCCTACTGGGCTTACACTCACCATTTGTTGTACTTGCAGAGGGGTTTTCTTGCAGTAAATCATTGTGCAGTCCTTGGTTTTTCCACCTCGTTGTTGTTTCTCACCCAACCACACTAACAAATATTTTTCCAAGTCCTCCAAGATTGTATCTTCTTCTTGGTTAATATCTTTACTCCTTTGACACATTTGCTCCTTCAGTGGATCTTTATTCTTCAAAACAGTCAAGATTCTCAACTTCTTCATCTTGTACTGTGAGGTGAGATTAGTCACAAGAATACTATGCTAATGTTGTGTTAGAGTTTCTTCCTTCAACTCAATGATTATTTTTCTCAGAACCTTCTTACTATTCCTGCTCTGTATGTTTTTGTTTCCTGCATCGTTGCTCCGCACATGTTCATCACCATCTTTACTACTTTGCAAGTTCTGGTTACGTTCATTACAGGTCTGCACTTTCCTTTTACCACCGTGCTCATCGACAATTTCTTTGGAGCTATGTTGAATTGAAGAGAACTGTGCAGTATTGCATGTAGAAAAAGTCACACAAGAAAGCTTCATAACAGGTGTGAACAGATTGGTCTGGCCCCTTAATCTCAACTGGAGGAAGCCACAGCCACATGCCACATGTCACAGTGAGGAAGATGGTCATATTTGGGTCCAGTTAGAGAGCAGGACCACAGTCCTGTTTATCATCCAAAGCAGAGTTCATGAACAGAAGCAAAATTTTGCTGAACTTTTTCATTCATGAACTGAATTTTTCATGAACAAAAGCCTTCAATGTGGTACCATAAGTCTCAGTAACAATTTTAATTTATTGTGATTGAGAAGTCATTTAAAATAATTAAATGTAAGACCTTATTTATGATACAAAAACTGGTGTTTAAATATAATATAACTTTTTAGCAATCAAATTTTTTATTTCCAACTTGATTCACAAAAATGAAAATCAGATAAACTCTCAAACTAAAAATAAGTGATGACTCAAGATTTTTGTATGGGACTTTACATCCTGGATTTAAAGATTCAAATAATAAGAAAGTATATTTCTGTGTTAAAGGAGATCTATTAAACATGGTCTGAATAAAATAATGTACAATAAAAATTATGAGCACATTCTTTTTACATTCCCAAATTACTTTGGATGTGATAAATCCATTTTACTTTTGCAAATTATTCTCACAGAACTTAAAATGAAAGAGAAAAACATAAAATTAAACACCAAATTAAAGAGAAAAGAATTATGAAAGTTTTGATTTTGTACTTTAATTAGTGTAATTAGCTCCCATAGAACACACTTATGTCTTTGGCTATGGAATCCCTAAGAATACTAGCTCTTTAAGATATAATATTTAAACGTACAGAACACTGAGTAAAAAAGTTAAGAGTGTTTAACTCTGTTTATGTTTGCCTCTAAATAGCTACTTGGACAAAACACAAATCACCTTTGAATTCACCATTGCAAAACAAGGGACAAAAATTATAAATGTTTACTACTTCTAAAATTTTATAATTATATTATCTGATGTTGTTTACATTTTTACTACTTAAAATATATTAAAAAACTTAGGGGATCTTTTCTGCACCACCTTCCCTAGATCGTCATTATTATTTATCCTGGCAACTAAGTTTCCCATTTTCCACTCTTTATAAAATGGAATTTAACATTAGTTTTATTAGAATGAAGAACATGATTGCAATGTCTTATTTTTTTTTTTTTAATTTTTGTTACTCACAATTTTAAACAATGACTAATAATGTTGTTATTGTGTTTTGAAGCAGAATTTTAAACATACATCAACTTATAATCAATACAAAATTGATGACACACTATCTTTCAAATTATTAAAATCTAGAATATTATATGTATTTAAAATACATATTTCAGATGTGAATTTAGGCGAGCAGCACTTCAGAATTTTAACAGAAATGTAGGCCGAGTGGCTACCGGTATCTAGTGCAGTTTTCACTATGCCAATGAAAAGACAAGCACAGTAATGTTAACTTTTTAAGTAAACTATACAGTTTGTTTAAAAAAATAACTAGAATATACAGGGCAATACTAAAAGAATATATATATATATATATATTCCAGGCAAACAGATATCCAAAATGTTAGCAAAAATGTTAGAGTGCATTTGTTAATATAAGGCAAACTGGTCTTCCCAGTAAGACATACGACCATGGAAAACTTGGACTACTTCATAATGATACAGAACTCATTCATCAAGAATCCCTAATGAATGAATTTGTCGAAGTATCTAATAACAGAACCTCAAATACATGTTAAAGCATAGCTGATAGAAATTCTGGAGCTAAATTAAAATTGTGAGATATTTAATATTATAAAAGATGGTTTCATTTTTTTAAAGTTACTGTATCAGTGCAACTACAATGTTAATTTGTTATGAATATTTATTTTACACATGAAAATGTTACCATTCATTTATAATGCTGTCTATTCTGTTCCTAAAGAAAAGCAATGTGTTTACTCCTCAGTAATTTTATAACATATATTCTCAAAATTTATTCATATAAACTGTCTTTATGCTTTATATTAAAATGACATTATACAACATATTTTGCATTCTCAATCCTTTTCTTTTCTTTTAAAGTATTAATCTTAAAGCATATTCTCTGGATTCTTATTCGTGAATTGCTTCTATTGCTATTTTTTTTCATTGCTTGTTGCATGAGTAACAGAACAACAGTAATTATTATACATGAGTTTCATGACAACATTTATGTTTCATCAAGTTATCTATTATACTTTAATTTTTACTATTGATGCTGTTTTCATCAATATACTCATCATTAGGGATAGGTGAGAAAGTGAAGCAAGAATAATGTAAGATATTTTATCCGAAAATATTAATTGACAATGGAAAAATAAATGAGATCCTCATGAACTTATAAAAATGTAAATAATCATTAAGCAATATAATTTTACAGAAGAATACAATGAAGTTATTAAAATGAAATTATTAAATATTTATTGAAGAAACTAAAATTATGACTCAGGATTTTTACAGTCAGTGAATGCAAGCATTTGTAAACACAATATTTGTTGCTACCATTATACAGGGAAATGATCACTTTTTAACACTTTTACTATAAGACTAATTCATTTTGACAGTGAAAATGAACCTTCCTAAATGGCTTTCCTCTTTGCAGATAAATCAGGTAGGACACATCATTGCCTGGATAATAAATGAAAATAATCAACATTAGATTATTTATAAAAATCTAGCATAAACAAACAGTGGCAGGACTGTATTTTCTTCTTAAAGGATATTTATAAACTGTAGTTTTTGTTACCATCTTTACTCATTTATGTTGTCAGAAGAAAAGTAACAACAGTTGCATTGACATCTCTGATTACATAAATTGATTATTTTTGAATGTTTAATAGATTTTCATAATTATCAATTCATTTTTGAACACTGCAATGTGAAACAGATATAAAATATCAATTATAACCATGCCCCACTGAAATATTTAATATCCTACTTGAAAACCTAAAATAGCGAGTACATTTTAATGAAATTCAGAGATAAATTTGTTGGTAGAAATTATATTAGGAGACAGAAATACTCTGTGACAACCCATAGGCTTGAAGCTGTAATAAATTATCTCATTAAAGTCTCATAATGAAATCTTGAAGGATTCATCGCTTCCCATTTCATATATGAAGCAACATACTAAAGAGAATGAGGCACCTTGCACAAAATCATGCCCATTCCAAGAATAATTTTCATATATTTTGATTACACTTTTATCTTTTGTAAGGCAAAGATTCCATAAGTTCCAGACTTTCTGAAACCTCACGTTTAATTAATTAATAATAAATCAAGGAGCAAAGGCAGGGACTACTAGAACATAGACTGTAACTATGACTGCATGCTTCACAGCAAGCTGGGACTTTTGAGATAGAATTTCTTCCAAGCTTTGACTTTATTAGTGAGTAGTGGTAAAAAGACAATAGAAGGTATTCTTTGGTTTGACTACAGAAGTGACTTCTCATGGTGAAGAATGCATAGTTTCCAGTTTCTGTTTAATTATATGCTATGCAGAACCAATTTTGTAAATCATCCTTATGTATCTTGTGAATATGCACATAATGTATATAAATAGATAAAAGTTTATCATATCTTCTGGTAAATATATGCCGGAAGTAACCTTTGCCTTATGACATGCTCCTGTAACATTGCATTCCATGCTATTCAGGGTTTCACATACAGGACTATATAGGAACAGGAATCTACTCAGTTCTATTTAGCAGGACTTCATCATTAAGCTGAGAAATCTTGTGATCATGAATCCTATTGATAGTTGTAAAATCTCTTCATTGGAAATGGAATTAAGTTTCCCTTTCTGCTCCATCATTCTACTTCATGATTATAAATATATGGTATTTTAATAAATGCACCTTTAAACATAAACAAGTGTATTTATTCTTGAAAGTTCTGAATATTCAGGCTGTGATTAATTGCTTATATAAAGAATGGACTTGGGATCCTGAACGACCTAGTTTTAAATACTGTTTCACCTTCTAAAAATCCGTGTATCTAGTGTAAGTTGTTCTTTTAGAACCTATTTATTACTCTATAGGAGGGAAAATATATTATGTCTGATTTTTGTAGTTTTCTCAGAAAATAATATATTCTATTTAAAAAGTCCTGAAATGAATCAAAAATTATCCCTTCTTTTTCTCACTAGTTTTCTTTTCTTTTTTGAGGGGGGTATGTATTTAGTACAGGATTTACACAGTCTCTCTAAGCAGATCAGACTCATAGTGATCCCCTTAAGCCTCCCAAGCACTAGGATTACAGGCACATGCCACGATGCACAATCTCAATCGCCATCTCAGGGCATCCTGGGGACAGGGCTGGCATGGTATGCCAGAGATCAAACCCCAGTCCCTCACCTGCCTAAGTATGTGCTGTAGTCCAAAGAGCTTTCTGGATGGCTCCTCACTAGTTTTAAATTACTAGCTAAATGTATAATGCAGAAACCCCATAGCAACTTTAAAAGTCTTTCATCATTATAAATCACAAGTTAGAAATCAGTAATGAACTTAAGATTTTGGATGGGGGACATGATAAAAGTTTTTGTATATCCATTTCTGAGATGTGTGTGTGTGTGTGTGTGTGTGTGTGTGTGTGTGTAAAGGTTTGTTTAAAATATTTACCTCAAAATAAAAAAGAAAGTTCTAAAAAATATTGACCTGCCTGTCTAAAACACACGATATCTGACTTACCAATGATTTGGTAATAATTATGTAACTAATGCAGACTTAATCATTTACACTTTTAAGAAAATACTTGGCGACTTTGACTAACATGATTTTATACTTAAATTGTTTCATGATGCACTCATAATCTCGGGTTTAACTGAAGCATTACAATTATTGCCAGTAAGATGGTGGCTTTGGCAATATGACAGCTAGAAAGAAATCACGTTCAGTTGTGTAAGTGGTAATTGCTACATTTCTGGTCCAGAATCTGGGGTGGCTTAGTCAGAGGTCATGGTCCCTTAGTCTATAACAGCTGGACGTATAATTTCTTATATGATAGCTGGTCAAAAACAGAGCAACAAAACGACAAAATAATATATAAGGTTTGTTAAATGACAGGTATCAATATTTATGTAGAATAACAAATTCATCAAATGAAATACAACATAAAACTAACCATTAATATTGCATAGATTTCAATGGTACATTTTAAGAGATGTTATTTATGGAGCCTGATGTTATTATTTGAAGAAAATTACTTGTTGCAATTTCACTTTCGAAAGCTTATCTGAGATTGAATTTTAGAGTTTTAAGGTATATTGACTATCTTCCTTTAATTCCGCAAGTCCAATTCATTCCAAATAATAGGTTTTACTGATGGAAACTCATTTTCTTATTTCATACATGTGAAATGTAATAACACTTGAAACCAAGATCTGGTATTCATAAATCAATATTTTCAACTATAAATGTCGTTTTTCCCTACAGTTTTTGCTACTTTTGATTTAAGAATTGTCATGGTTCAAAGTACAGGTTTATTTCTTAGAGAAGCAGTTTATCAGTGGCAAAATATCACTCAGGCTGGATTCAGCAAATTACTGCCCCGTGTGTACATTAAAAATAGTTATACTAATACTAAAGGTATAAGTAAATTCACTCAAGAGTAGTAATAATGAATTTAAGACACTAAATGAGGCAATTACAATAGCCAGGTATTTTAATATTATTGCATTTCTGAGGGTAGGAAATATAGTAAAGTTTTTCTTGATTGATTGAGAACATTTTAAATATTTTATTTTATTGCTTGTATTTTAGGGAAGGGCCTACAGGGTGCTCAGGGTTTCACTAGTAGATGGGACTCATAGTGATCTGCCAGTCGACAGCCTCCCAAGAGCTGGGATGAGGGGGGATGCACCACCACGCCCAGTCTCAATTGCTGTCTCAATGCACACCGGGTGCAGGGCCGGCATAGCAGGTATCTCAAATACTTTAAATAATTTCTTTCCATATTCTTATAATAAGATCATTACACAAAAGTGAGTATAACAACACTTTAGAAAAGGATTATGAACGTTTATCTCAGCTCAACAGACTAAGCGCCTACTTCAGTAAGCACAGGGACCTAGGTTTGATCCCCACCACCACACGCCAGGCCAGCACATTCCTGGAGCACACTGAGTGGGTCGCTGAGACCAGGACTGGCGGTGCATGCCTATAATCCCAGCGCTGGAGAGGCTTAAAACAGGAGAATCACTATGAGTTCAAGCTGCATAGTGACATCCTGTACCACATATATTGAAAGAAAGAAAGAAAGAAAGAAAGAAAAGAAAGAAAGAAAGAAAGAAAGAAAGAAAGAAAGAAAGAAAGAAAGAAAGAAAGAAAGAAAGAAAGAAAGAAAGAAAAAGAAAGTTTATTTCATTATTTCAGTCAGCACACCATCTTGGCTAAAAAATCTCAGTGAAAGGGTCGAAACATTTGATTGTAAAATACAAAAATTCATGGATTATAAAGCAAGTTGCCTGGTGCTCTGAAGTATATTCATCACTTAATTTCTATTACATCTGACCACACAGTTACAAGTGGTTTACGTGGGTCCTTGTATGAGTTTATCCATAATTACAATCTTTGTCCTTTGGGGGAAAAAATGAAATTGTGCAGAAAATCAGCTGCCTGTAGCTCAAAATGGACTGGAAAACTGCCTAGGACCGAGGCATTCTGGGATGTGCGACCATCAGGACTAAAACAAGGAATGCTCCTGACAAACTGAAATAAGCCAGTTACTCCAGAATCCTTAATTTTATTTCAATGTCATCCATAACGCAGGCCCGAAAACAGGAATCTTAGAGTCACCAGGAGAAGACCCTCAAATTTCAGGACCTGAACTCTACTGGAAATATATAACAGAGAACTGTGTTGCTTTTTTTTTTTTTTTTTTTTTTTTAATGTCTTTTTGAGACAGAGTCTCACTATGCAGTTCAGGATGGCTTTAAGCTCACTTTGTAGCTCAAGCTGGTCTTGAACTCACAACAATCCTCCTGCCTCAGCCTCCCAAGTGCTGGGATTACAGGCATGTGCCACCACGTCTGGCTATGTCACATGATTTAGCAGACCTCCTGTTGATTTCTTTCAGTTATTTTGCATGTAATTATGGAAGCTTGGGTCGTACACAGGCAATGCCCTACTTGCTGCTTTGCATGGAGTTAACATACTAAACAAATATAGTTCAACCCTCACTGCATTTATACTCGACTGAAAAAAAAGCTGAGCCTAAAACAGCCCTGCATAGCTGTAGTTTCCACATTCATGGAGTCACCCACCAACCACTGTTCATGAATTTAAAAAGATCTCTCCAGACACAGATTTTTGCTTGTTATGATTCTCTCAGAAATATACATCAGGGCTGTGTTGCTTTCTAACCCCGTCCAACCTGATGTTCTACTTCAATGATAAAAGCAATGAATAGGCCTGGGCAAAGAGCTCAGTGGATTAACATGCCTGCAAGCAGACACAGACGCCAGGGGTTCGATGCCTGGGCCTGCCGTACTGGCCTCACCCCAGGGCTCACTGAGATGATAATGGAGACTAGGCGTGGTGGTGCTTGGTGCTCACCTATAACCCCAGCTCTTAGGAGGCTTTACACAGGTGGATCACTACCATTCTGATCTAGTAGTAAAACCCTGAACACCCTTAGATCCTCCCTTGCAATAAAAAAAAGCAATGAGATAAAATATTTATGTTTTAAAGTCAACTTCTATCAAAATAAAGAGTTATCCAAAGTGAGAATGTGGACCAGTGTGGAGAGGCCTTTAAGCTAGGGTGATAGGGAAACATTATTTAGATAAGAAAACTTACAAATTTAGCATATAAGTAACTTCAAGGATTAAAACAAAAAGTATCTAAAAATAAGAATTAAAAATATGACAACATATGTCTGCATCACAATTGACTTAAAATGACTTATAATGAATATAAAGAAAACTCTAAGAGCCAGCTAGGGTAAAGTCAAATTTTGACTATATTCTTTTACCACTGTCTGACCATGAAAGAGTCATGTATTTTAAAGATAAATTTAATGGAAAACTGAAAGTATATTCTTCTGAAAGTAAAATAATTATTTCATGGAGAAATTAAAGAGTAAATAAATAAAATCTCAGTGGGCCAGGGATAGCATAAGCACCTGGGTAGGCAAGTGTAAGGTCCTTAGTTTGATCTCCAGTACCATCAAAAAATAAAGATAGATAGATAGATAGATAGATAGATAGATAGATAGATAGATAGATAGATAGATAGATAGATATGTCATGTTCATAAATAATAGCAATCAAGATTTACATGTCAATAGTAGATTACCAAAGTAATCTATGGATTCAATACAAGTTTTTTGAAATTATCAGAAATTTTTTTGCCAAATTGGAAAAACCAATCCTAAATTTAAATATGATTACAAAGACCTTAAACACTCAAATAATCCTGAAAAGTAATGAAATTGGGGAACTCTTCTTCTTGAATTCAAAATTTACTTCAAAATTATTGTAATTAAAGCATCATTATACTGTGATAGACATATATATATATCTATATATATATATATATCTATATATATAATATATAGATCAATGCAATAAAAGGCCTAAGAAGTTCATAAATACATATCATATAGTCATATATGTCATATATAGTATGCACACATATGTATATTTAGATATATGTATAAAAGGTTAGAAGATCATTAAGTGAATAAAAGACAGTTTTTTGTAAAATAATTTTGGAAAAACTAGGAGGGGACAAGAAGATGGCTCAGTGGAATAAGCACTTCCCTGGCAAGCGTAAGGGCCTGAGTTCAATCCCCAGTTCTGAAAAAAAAAAACCCAAAAACTAGATACCTATGTAGAAAATAAAGACATAGTGGTTGAGGTTGCTCTAGAGCCACTCTGTCTTTTAAGTGGTCCATGCCTTCAGATTTCTGAAACCCACTTATATATTTTCTTTTTACTCCCCATTCTACAAATTTCCTCATTTAGAACTCTTTTTTATGTGTCTGTCCTTCTGTGACTATCGTACAGGACTGAACAGACCAACTTTCAGAAAGACACCAGGGTCCATTTTGCCAGGGCACCATGCCATGCCTGAGCCTGTACACACTGTATGTGAAGAGCTTTTCAGGTTTGCTTAAATGAAATGAAAACCTGAGTCTCACAACTCGCTTCTTATTGTTGCTACTTTATGTAATTTTTAGCAAAAGGCAGCTTGCAAGTGTATAATGAGTTCTGTGATAGCAGACAAAATATAGGGCTTAAAATGAGCTTGTGAGTTTTTTATGATCAATAAGAAAGCAGAGTTTTAATGGCAAAAAAAAATATCGTAAGAGTAGAAATCAAAGAAATTTACAAATAAAAATCAAGACATAAAAAAAAAGGAAAAGAAAGACATAAACTTTTTAAGATATATTCAAAACTAATCCAAAGGGGAATCTAAAATTTTAAAGTACTGGAAATATTTGGGAAAATCTTTATAAAATTATATTTGGCAATGATATTTTCGATATAGCATAAAAAATACAAGCAACAGAAATTAATAAATTAATTACATTTCAAAAGTAAGAGTTTTTGTGTATCAAAGAACACTATGTAAAGAACAAAACATCGCCCTTCAAGTGAGAGTTAGCATGTGAAAACTATGTTACTTACTATGGAATTAATATCCATAACAGTGTATATATTTCAAAAAGTCCTATAACTCAACAGCAAACAAACATACAATTTAAAATGGTCAAGGTACTAAAGTAGACAATTTTCCAAACAAGATATATATAAGGGATCAATATGCTCTTTATTATTTATCATTCAGAAAGTAAAAATTGAACCCACAATGAGATACTTAAAACATAGGATCTACAAAGTTGTTAAAAATGAAAACTAAAAACTGTTAATGAGAATGTGGTCTACTGAGAAGCAATTCTTTTCGTTTTATCATTTATGTATCTAGAACAGGGCTTCACTATGAAGCTTGGACTCGTGCTGGGATTACAGGCACGTGTCACCATGCCCAGACTTGCTTGCCAGCGCAGTGCACCCTCTGGGGAGAAAGGAGTTCCGTGCGTCATGCAGGACTGTGGATGGAACCCTAGTCACTGCACTTGCCGAAGCATGCTCTTAGTCTGCTGAGCTATCTCGCCAGCCCAGAAAATCAGTTCTGAAAAAATTTTGTCAGCTTTTTTCTTGATGCAAGCATCCTGATGTGTATTCATGCAAATCTAGATAATATAGAACAATCATAGACATGGCCTTTTGATGAATTTAAAACATGATAGGAAAACAGATAGATGAAGGTATTGTGTTTCAGCATATTGATTTGCAGTTCACTTTGTATAAATACAAGAAATAAACTTTACTATGATAATAAAAACATAGTGAGTATGCAAACAAATAACACAGTCATTTATTATCTTAACCAATTATCATGTACTGAATATAATTGTACATGCTATACTTTTACGACTGGAAACACAGACTTTTCTTTTTGTACTGGGAATCAAACTTAGGACCTTACAATTGCCAGGCAGTGTGACCCAGCCCATCATCAACACTTATAATATGCCAGCATCACCACAAACAGTTGAACTTATGACTACTAGGATGCCAATAGGTTGTAGGAAGTATCTCCATTCTACTCTTATGGAACACCATCAGATATGTGAGCCAATTGACATCAATGTTATGCAACATGCTACTATAATTATGCTTGCTTATTCATGTAATGAGTAATAATTTAAATACTCTCATTCTATGTGAATTTATTGATAACATTTTATAGCATTTTAAAGTTGCTTTCAGTAAATTTAATAATCCTGTCTTAGTTACTCTTCTCTCATGGCTGGGACAAATATCCAACACCCAAAATGAAGGAAGGAAAGGTTTATTTAGCTCACAGTTACTGGAGGTTTCAGTCCATATTCATCTGGCTGCAAGGCAGAGGGGCACAGGGCAGAAAGCATCAATTCATGCTGGCAGAACAACAACAACAAAGAACAATCACTGAAGAAAGTCTGCCTTTTTGTCTCTTATACTACATTCAGGCTCTCTGCCCTAGGCTGGGGGAAGCACTTAAGCCCATAATCCCAGCAGTACTAAGACCCACACTCCCAGCCTTGGATCACACATAATCCCAGTGGATCATTAGTTAATCACAAACTCTACAAGTCTCCACCTCATGACCACATGAGGCTTTGAGGGGGACAACTAGACACAAACCATAATATTCCACCCCTGGACCCCCAAAGTTTCATGCACATCCTTTTGTGAAAAAGACATTTTAGTCTATTTCTAAGAGTTGCCAAAGTCCCAACAGTTTCAACACTGTTGAAAAGTCCAACTCCCAAGTCTCCTCCCGGATCCAAGGCAGCTCAGCTCTGAGCTCCTATACAAAAGAAAACTTAAACATATCCAACATTCAAAGCCACAAGGTAAACATTACTAGTCCAAAAGTTGCAAAAAACAAGGGAATACAAAACACTGGGACCAAGACAAGTCCAAAATCCAGCAGGGCAAACATTAAATCCCATAGTTCCAACTGGAATATCCGAAGCAGTCTGCACTGAGTTGTGAGCTCCAAGGCCTACATGGCTCTGCCCCTATGGCACTTCTGGTGGTTGTAGCTCCCATGGCTTCTTTCTCAGCCCTGCTTTGCTCCCTCCCTGCAGTTTCCCAGATCCACACTCCTGGCTTTTCCAAACTTCTAGGGTTTCCACTGAATAGGCTTCTTTCTCACAGCTTCATACACTGCCCTCTCAGGCACACACTGCTTGTCCTCCCAGGCCTTCTTCTGAAATCAAGGTGGAAGCCTTCTTAACCTCAGACAGAGCTCCTGCATTCTGCATGTACCTAAAACCATTACCACGTGGATGATGCCGAGGTCTGCTGTCAGCTGGAGCATTAGGCAGGTTTTCCTTTCTCTTGGCTGTAGGAGTTGAGTTCCAGAATAAATTCTCCATACTGGCACCATTCTGGAATGTAGTGTGGCTGCTGCTGCCATTCTGGAACATGGGGCTCTGCAGCTTTCTTCTCAAAGCAAAGTCCCTGACCTTTGTAGCTCTGAGGCTACAAAGTGTGGAGACCTGCCCCCTCCTGTGATGTCCTCAGGCCATCTTTTCCATTCTCTTGTTCCTTCTCCATAATGGAGAACCTCTCAGCTCCATTTTCTTGATGCTTCCCTTCTGGTCAAACTCACAAAACTTTAGACCATCCTTCTGGGCTCCTTGCTCTTCATTCTCAACATAAATCTGGCTAAAAGCCCCCAATAATAGCCATATGACCGCCCCAATATTTGTCTGCTTTGTAATATATTTTGAAAGATTAATCAGTCTGCCATGCTTCAACTCAGTCTCAGGCAAAGTCTCTGGACATGAGCAAAATTCAGAGTCTTTTGGCCAAACCATAGCACAAATAATCTGGAGTCCAGCAACCAATGCAGTTCTTCTTCCCAGCAGAAACCTCCCTAGGCTGGTCTTTACAGACCGGCTTTCTATAAGCCTTCTGGTTTTCTGTACTCTGACCAGAGTCTCCCAAACAGAGCAGCCAAAGCACTTCCCTTGTAGGCAACATTTCTGAACCTTTCCTATCTCTTCCCATAAGCCAGTCCCAAAAACTTGTAATCCACCTGGGCAGGTTTAGGCACAGCAACAGCCCCACTCCTACAGTACCAAATTCTGTCTTAGTTACTCTTCTCTCATTGCTGGGACAAGTACACAACACTCAAAATGAAGGAAGGAAAGGTTTATTTAGCTCACAGTTACTGGAGGTTTCAGTCCATATTCAGCTGGCTCCAAGGCAGAGGGGCACAGGGCCGAGAGCAGCAGTTCATGGCGGCAGAACAGCAACAAAGAACAATCACTGAGGAAAGTCTGTCTCTCTGTCTCTTATACTACTTTCAGGCTCTCTGCCCTAGGCCGGGGCAAGCACTCACACCCATAATCCCAGCAGTACTCCCAGCCTTGGATCACACATAATCCCAGTAGATCATTAGTTAATCACAAACTCTACAAGTCCCCACCGCATGATTACATGAGGCTTGTGGAGGGACAACTAGACACAAACCATAACAAATATCATGTCAAAATCTTTACATCAAGAAAATTACAGGGACATAGTATCAATTTTATAGCACTTTACTGAAATGTAATTTTTAACATATAGATAAAGTTTTTAGTTATAATAAATCGATATAAAGTGATTAATCATTGATATGCATATAATTTCTAAGTAAAACTAAATGAAAAATCATTCTGCTTTAGTACACATATATATGTATGCAATTTCTAAATAAAACTGCATGCCAAATCAATGTTTTAGTATAAATTTAAGTATATTCAAATTGATTTATATTTTCATAGATTTTGTATTGCTATATCATTAAATCAGTTACTATAAATAGTCACACTTATTAATTTAAAAATTAAATCATATTTGTAAAGGTATAAATGCATACTAGGCATATCCATAGCTTGCTAAAGTGATAAGTTCTTTAATATGAGGGAGAATTTTAGGTGTACTACCTCTCATTGTTTGTAAAGTATAATTTGTGTTAAAAATATAAATGTGACTATCATTAATTATATAACTGGCTAGAGTTCACTTAGAAGAACATTACAGGTAAGCATTTTTTCATATGAATAACAGGATAATTTTATGTGAAAATTTGTGACATAATAAAAATCATAAGTGTAAACTTTGGGGTGGTATAATAATTACATACAGCTTAAGGACATTATTTTATTGTTTCTGTATTTTAACTTGAATTTTGGAAGGATATGTATATATATACATACAAATGATGATAAACTTTGGATAAGTTTCTCTCTCAGAAGATATTTATTTTAAGTACCAGTATAATGGGAGCCTTCGAAAATCTAGGTAAGGAGTCAAACATTGTGCTGCATGTATCTTTTTCTCATTCAGATTAATGTTTGGTTAATGACCTAATTGCCTTAGATAGATATTTATCTTCAAGGGAAATTTCAATCAAATTCTGATGACATTGTTAGTTTTTGTAGTCCAGCAGAGAATTCTGCTTGTTGCATTCTGATATAACTGGATGCTGCAATAACTTCAACACAAATTTAATCTTTATGATCTGAAGATAAATTCTTTAAGAGCATCATGTGAGTCTTCAAAAAGCCAAACTTGGCCTCATGGAAAAAATGATTGAGGGAACTTTCATCTTTTGTCACAGTGGTCTTCCAAGTTGACATTTTTTTTTATGGAACCAGGGATTGAACTTAGGCCCTTGTGCTTGACATGCAAACACTTATTCCACTAAGCCATCTCCCTGACCCCCACAAGTTGAGATTTCTTAAATAAATTTAAACTGCAATCAAGTTTCCTGAATTATCTTATGTCAGAAAAAGATCTTTTGTTATTTAATAAAAATTTAGCAGAGTATATACTAATTATGTAAGACAAAAACTTGGAAAAATAGAGCTACGAATATCTTTTAAAATACTAGTTTGTTATTTGATATTCTATTTTTTTTTAGTATAAGTCGAAGCATTTACATATCCTTCTGTCCAAAGTTCAACTTGGTAGTCATCGTTACTGTGAATCTGATTCTCATTTGCCAATGAAGTTTGTGAAACAAATATTGTCACTGAAACTTGTACTTCATGTTGCATATAAAAATACCCTAGTACTTTTTGGCCAAAATTATTGAATGAAACATTTATGAAATAAAAGTTATATTTGAGCTGGGGTGACAGCTCAGTAGAATAAGTGCCTGACTTGCAAGCATGAGTCTTGTGTTTAATTCCTGGTACTGCAAAAATAAATAAATAAATGTTATATTTGAGCATGATTCATATTTAATTTTAGTTATGATGTTCTACAATGAAAAGATCATGACTTGTTTCATAAGTACTCAATATCCACCGTGTACTCCCCCGAGTAAAGTGGTCTGATACAAAATACCTACAATCCCTATAGGTAAAATCTGATGAATTTTTAGCTTGATTTCTAGAAAGTTAATAGAATACATACAGGATGCTATGAAAATAAAATTCAATTTTGTGTTTTAACACCTCACATAGGATAAAATTTATTCATGTAAAATGAAAATATACTGGTTTTAGAATAATTAAACAAATGTCACTAAAGCCTAAGTCTGTAGTATTTTCAGCAACCCACAAAGCAACCCCAATCCAATACCATCTGCTTTTCATCTTTCCATCTACATTACTAAACAACTATTAATTTATTTTCTGTATGAATAAATGTGTCAGTCTTGAAAATCTCATATAAAACGATATGGTGCAAAGTGTGAGCTTTGTAACTGAGATATTTCACTCTGTATCTCTTCAAAGTTATTAATGTTGGGGTGTTTATTAGCACTCTTTTTACTGCAAAATGATATTTCATTTTAAAACTGTAACACATTATGTTTATCTTATTATCAAAGGATAATGAAGTTGCATCTGCTTTGGAATAGTAATAATACTGCTATCAACATTCATATGTAGGGTTATATTTGAATATTTGGGTTTTGTTTTAATAATTGGGCATAGAGAAATAAGTTTGATAAATTCTCATCTAGATTTGAAAAGTGGTGGTTCCATTTTACATTCTCACTATCACTGAACAAGTATGCCAAGATATTGAAATCCTTTCCCCTGCTTACTGAAAGTTTCTTTTTAAATGGTAGCCATCATTATGGATGTGAAGTCATGTAGCATTGTGCTTCTGACTTGTATTTCTCTAACAACTAATGGTGTTGATCATACTGCCATGTATTTATTGCCTATTGGTATGTCTCTTCGAATAAGTATTTGTTAAAATCATCATTTATTTTAAAAATAGAATTGTCTTTTTGTTATTAAATTGGAAGAATATTTTTTATTCTATATGCAAGTTCCTATGAGATGTATAATTTGTTAAAGGTTTCACATTCTTTGTTCTATTTTAATTTTCTTTTTTTTTTTTTTTGTTCAATCAGGGATTGAACTCAGGCCCTTGCGCTTGTCAGGGAAGTGCTTTATTCCACTGAGCCATCTCCCGGGCCCCCTATTTTAATTTTCTTGATGGTTTCATTCATAGAAAAATTGTTAATGATTTTCTAAAGCCCAATTTATGTGCTTATTATTTTTATTTGTGGTTACACTTCACATTTTAGAAAGCATTAAATGATTCAAGTTCATTAGGATTTATTACTCTGAATTATTTTAGAAAATTTACAGGTTTTGCTACCTGAAAAAGCAGATTTATTATCAATTTTGAATTAACTTTTATGAGTGTTTTGATGTAAGGTTGACATTTTCCTCCTTTGTATTTAGTTATTCAATTCCAATATCAAAACTCATTTCTCCAGTAGGCCAGAGAGCTCAGCAAATTAAAGTGCCAACTTAGGCAGATGCAGGGACCAAGGTTTGATCCTCAGCATGCTGTCAGCCCTTCCCACAGGGCACACTGGGACAGCCATTATGACTGGGTGTGGTGGTGCATGCCTATAATCCCAGCTGTTGAGAAGCTGATAACAGGAGGATCACCAGGAGTCTGATCTGTGTAGTGAGACCCTATAGACCTTACACTAAATACATTTAAAAAATTCATTTTTCTATTTAGTTGTATCGATAACTTTGTTGAAAATTTATTGATCCTAAATATATAAATTTGTTTCTGACCTAGGTCTATTGATTCTGTTGAACTGATATTAATCTATATTATCTGTACGTTCGTACATGATTGTTGTACAAGCAATTATATGATATGAAATCGAAAAGAATGTTTGCTTTATCTAATTTGTTATCATTCTATACACATTTTATGAAGAGCTTGTCCATTTTTCTTTTGGCTGTGGGACTCAAACTCTAAACCTTGCTCTCGTGAGGCAGGTACCTGCCAAGCCCTGAGACACTGAGCTACATCCCTGGCCCAACTTGTCTACAATTTTAAGGCAGCTGGGATTTTTTAGATTTTATTAAATCTATGAGCCAGTTGGAGATTAGTCCTGCTTTGGAAATTATCTAATATTAATATTCTAATCATTAGATAATGTGGCGATTTCTCATTGATTTGTCCTTCAAGTTTTGATTTGTTAGGTTTAATATTTACTCTAATTCATAGTGTTTATTACTTTTGTTTCTTTCCTGCATGTGAACATACCTTCCTGTTTCTCTGTTTCCTTTTTTTTTTCTTGAAAAATTTAAGTTAATTTAACTCACACTTCACCATTGTTGGATGTTGTTGTCTGCTTAGTCACTTTTCATTGTTTATTGTTTTGGCTAACATAACACCTGAAAAATCCACTCTTCTCAGAGTGTGACGCTTCTTTTACTATAACAAATGAAAACCACAATGCTATACTACTACACATCCATTTCCTTCTGTTTTAGTAATTTAACTCTGCAACATTGTCTTGGTTACTCTTCTTTCTGGAACAAAATACTCAACACCCAAAATTAAGGAAGGAAGCGTTTATTTAGCTCCCAGTAAACAGAGGTTTCAGTCCATACTCAGTTGGTTCCAAAGTAGAGTGGCACATGTTGGAGGGCAGGAATTCACGGTGGAGGAAAACAGCACAGCAGCAGGAGCAAAAAGGGAGGAGCTGTGGCAGCAGCAGAGGAGGCAGAGAGCAAGCCTCTGTCCCTTCCTTACATTGCATTCAGACTACGCATGGGTGTAGCGCTCACACAGCACTGGATCATGAATTAGTCATAGACCTAGAAGTCCCATTTACATACTATATGAGGCTTTGGGGGAAATCTTAGATACAAACCATAAAGAACACAATAAATGTTCAATCAAAGATAGTTTTGTTGCATTTTTAGCCTTTAACATTAGATCATGATAACACAGAGACTACTAACACAGCTCAAAGTGTTTATTATTAAAATGTAGACAAATAATACACAGAGAGAGAGAGAGAGAGAGAGAGAGAGAATACATATACATATAAATACATTCATACATACATACATTGCTATATGGCTATACAGATAGAATGGATACTGTTCCACAAATTGGCTCACACTATAGAATTTGAGAAGTCCTATGACAAGCCCTCTGCCAACAAAATCTATGGAACCGGGTAGCAGGGTTTATTTCAAATCCAAAGGCATAGAAATGAAGAAGCTGAAGCTGAATTTCAGTCTACAGATGAAGACCTGAAAATCCCAAACCAACAGTACAAATCACAAAATTCAAGACTAGAGATCACAGAATCTTCTTTTTTTTTTTTTTTTTTGGCGGAACCAGGGATTGAACTCAGATCCTTGCGCTTGCCAGGGAAGCACTTATTCCACTGAGCCATCTCCCCGGCCCTGAGATCACAGAATCTGGATGGTCAAGAGCAGTCAAAGAGAAGATTACTACAAGTATATTTATTTTATTATTATTATTTTTTTTTTTTTGAGGAATCAGGGATTGAACTCAGGCCCTTGTACTTGCCAGGGAAGCTCTTATTCCACTGAGTCATCTCCCTGGCCCCTAAGTACATTTATTTTAAATCTATATTTATGTGAATTTATCTTTTTTTCCCAGCAAATCTTTTACCGAAAGGAATTGGATTGTCTTTTTAAACTCACATCAATGAGGGCTACCTTGATGAAGAGAGGCGGTAGCATCAGATGAGTAAAAGTGATGTTCCTTCCTATAAAGAATTTATATTGTCTATCTCTCCCTGATATCTGTATCTTAAGAAATCAAGAAATAAAAAACAAACTCACAGTTATATATGTTAGCATTTTGTAAGTGCTCATAAACTTTCTTCTATTGAGCTTCCAATGCATAATGATATTCATATTTAGCTCTTCCTGTGCTCTGAAATTACTTTTAACACACTCATTCATTTTACCGTAGGGTATGGAAAACACATGTAATCACTTCATAGTTTAATAAATTACTAAATTTCATGATTGAAACAATGATACATGTTGTTGTGTAAATGAATAAGAACATGTATGAATATTTTATCTATGGTTCTCATAGGTTTTGTTTATTTCCATATTATAAATGGCATTTTTATTAAAATCACTTTATCTATGATGAAATTATGTTAGTACATTGATAAATTTATCAAAAGCCAGGTTATGGTATCTGTAGAATGTTTTGTCTTACTCTGTTTGGGATGCTTTTTGGCTTATTTTTTTAATGGTGCAATGCTAGTGAATTGTATGCCTACATGTCAGATGATGACCACACACTATTTACTGTTAATCATAAAGTAACTTATAAATAGCTTCAAAACCTATTTTATTTCCCCCCTCATAAAAGCTACCAACCTTGATTATAATTTAGTGGCATATATTTCTGAACAATAATTTTTAAAATATGCAATTAGTTTTTTTTTAAATCTTGTCTCTAAGTTCTTATATGTTAGGAAAATGTTATTTTCCTAATTGTTCTCTTTGGGGAATTAGCTTGTCTTAAGGCCTAACTTCAAACATGATTTAATAGAATTCCATATTTTCAACTATGTAAAATTCAAAAAGCATTTTAGAGAAGATGCATTTTACCTGTCACTTCATTGTCTAAACATCTCGACAAGAAAACTTTTAGTTATAAGTATGTATAATAATAATAGTCATGAACGTTTAAAAGTTTTGCCTGTGAAAAAAATTTGTAAAAGTATAAAAATTTAAAAATAAGATGGCCAAGGACTACTACGTGAACAATAATGACCACCTGAAGAAATGATTATAGATAATTTCAAACAAGGAATAACCACAGTATGTTTTTAACTTTCATTATTAACAATTATATCTTGCTATGTCCATAAAATTTTAATATTTTTAAATAATTATATTTGAAGTTTTCTCAATAAATGTTTTACTTGATGAATGGAAAATTGCAATGTGGAATTTACATCATTTCTATATCATAACCACATCCTGCTTTTAGGGGAAATATGAAGGTGCTCAGTTAAACTAGGGTGAAGAGTCCTAGATTTGTAGTAAAGTGACAGGAGTATGGTCATGATGCCATGTGGATAGATTCCAAAATGTCTTAGCTGTGAGCATAACGCAGAAAGGCGTAGACACATTCAGCAACTATTGAGTGTCAGTGCCCCTCTGAAATTCTTTGAAATGCTTCTGTAATAATGTTCAGTAGCTAGAGTACAAAAATTAACAGAACAGAAATTTTAAAAGTATTATTTCCATGATATTTTCATTTTCATGTAATTGACATGAAATATAGTTTAATATTAATAACATTTTTGTTTTTCACATAAAATGAATGCTCAAAACTTTAAAATTATTTTCTTTCTTTTTTGTTCTTTTTGGCAGAACCAGGGATTGAACTCAAGCCCTTGTGCTTGCCAAGCAAGCACTTATTCTATTTCTACTGAGCCATCTCCCTGGCCCCTTTAAGATGAGAGGTAGTCAACTATGTTTTTTTTTTATTTAAATTTGAGAAGGAGGCTTTTTGGTGTGTTGTTTTTTGTTTGTCTGTTTGTTTCTGTTCCTTCAGGCTGCCTGGTACAGCGTCTGGGGCCGGGAATCACATCACAGTCCTACGAAGCTGCGCGCATATGCCCAAGCAGTACTTTAAACAACTGAGTTATCCAGCAAATCCCCAAAATTATTTTCTTATAATTCAATTTAAATATCTTAAGGCAGGCCAAATAGCTCAATGAATTAAACCACCTGCAAGCAGGTGCAGGGGCCAGGGGTTCCATCCTGGGCCTGCCGTGCTGGCCCTCTCCCCGGGGCATGCTGAGACAGCAATTGACACTAGGCATGGTGGCACCCACCTCTAATCCCAGCTCTTGGGAGGCTGTAAACAGTAGGATCACTACAAGTCCAGTCTAGCAGTGAGACCCTGAACACCCTGTAGACCCTTCCCTAAAATACAAAAAAAATTTAAAGTAAAATATAAAATAATAAATTAATTAATTAAGGTTTAGAGATGACAAGTTATTAGTATTATGTACAAATGTACTTGAGGACTATGAAATAAACATTTATGTAATGGTAATTTTGAACTATTAATAATTAATTTATGAGAATATTTGTTTTTGCTAAATAAATATAAAGTATTTGGACAAATAAATTAGAAGTTAAATTACAGAAAGTCTGAAGCAAATCAAGCTAATTGAAGTAATACGAAGTATTTTTTATGAACACAATAGTAAAACATAGAAATCAATTTTAGTAGGTGTGGTTGTGCATGCTTTTAATCCCAGCCCTCAGGACGCAGGATACTGCTGTGAGTTTGAAGCCAGCCTGGAATACATAGCGAGTTCAAGGCCAAAGTGAACTTCATAGATGTGCTCTATCTCAAAACAAACAAACAAACAATAACAATGAAAAAACAAACCATTAAAAACAACTGTGTTCATATGAACAATTACATAAATAGTACAAGAAGAAACAAAAGCAATCCCATTTCTAATAGTATTAAACCCATACTTAGATTATAATTAAGCATACAGTTGAAAGATCTGTGAATTGAAAACAATATAATTTTGATAGAAGTATTTAAAACAGAAACACATGCAAAAGTATACATAGTCAATGATTTAAAAATCACTACATTTTAAATCATTACACTGTTTGAAATGATGTATAGACTGAATGCAGTCATTATTGAAATCAAAAGAAACTTTTTTAAGAAATAAGAAAGAAATTCTAAAACTTATATTAACCATAACATGGATCTCACCAGTGAAGAAATTTCGAGAGAAAACAAGTTGATATCATACTTTCTCACTTTAAACCACAGTTTAACACTTTGGTAATGGAAGTACTATGGAACTGACATAAAAGTATATGCCCAGGTCAATGAATAAAAATCTAGATGCCTGAAACAAACAAGCAAGTATAGGGTGAAGTAATTAATATATATTAAGACTGCTAACAATAAGCAGAGGAATAAGACTAGTCATTGATATATAGGCCTGAGACAACTGATTATTCATGTGTCAACAATGAATGCGAACACGTCTTACACTACTCAGAATAAAAGCCAAACTCATCTTGTTTTAACTGTGAAAGATACTAAGATATGTGGTGAATATTTGAAACTTCAAAGGGTGCTGTTCACCCTGTCTATACATTTTCCCTGATAAATACTACAATAAATATTATGTTAATTGAAGACAAGAGACTAATAAAAATAAAATAGAGTAGTTATAAAAATATATTTTAAGAATTATGTCAATGTGGTCTCTCTCCTTCCCTGTCTCTCTCCTTGTCTTTTTTAAATAAATGTGTATGTATCACAAAACATTGTATCCTCCTAACCCTCCGTCATCTTATGATTACATAGTGCTTGCACCATGAGACATTATTAACAGGGAGACTACTAGTACTCAGACAGAGCAGCACTTAAAACAAGCGCTATGATAACATAATAATCAAGTGGGTACATTACTAAAGCCCAATTAGACTTTACAAGATAACTGGCTACATAGTATTTCCAAAGAAAACTATAGAAAACTCATCTGCACATATAAAAAAGCTTGTGAGTCTTGGCAGTGCTGAAAATTTCCTCTCTTCAAATACGTTTTATAAATTTTAAATCAGTTGTCATTAATGTCCTTTTGATTGCCACAGAACTCCAATTAAAGCAGTTAAGGATGATATGAGGGCCTTTCTATTAGTTTTTCCACTGTTGGAATGAAGTGCCTGACTCCACAACTCAAAGAGAGGCCTAATCTGGCTCAGAGTTCCAATTGATTTATTCCACAGTAAGCCAGCTGCAAGACAGAAGCAGCATGGCACAAGGCCCTGGCAGAGAAAAGCTGTAGTACCCTCATTGTCAGAATGCAGAGATGAAAAGGAGGAGCCCAAGATAAGAATGTAGCCTTCCAGTACATATCCATGGCTAGCCTTGGATGCAGGATCTATTTCTATGAAAGTTAATGTTTCTGAAGTACTTTGGCCTTACCCTGATCCAATTCCTTTCTTTTCCCTTATTCCTGTTCTTTAGGATGGGAATACTCTTCTGTTTCACTGTATGGCCACACATTTAACTTCTTTTTCTTTTCAACAGGGGCCCACAGCTAATAGTTTGCCTTGAGTCTCAGAGGAGACTTAGAGATCGAACCCTTCAGCTTAATGTTGGAAATGATAAGTATGTAACAACCTATGTACACGGACTCAATTTTCTTGCATAATGGCTTGAGCATAAGCTTTTTGAAGACCAGAGGCAGAATGGCATAGTTTAGATCACAAATTTCCCCAAAGTCCTGTGATTTGGGTACATAGAGATTCAATGGTGAGGTCATTATTGTCATCAGTAAATTAGACTGATGATGAATTTGTCAGTGACTGTGCTGTTTGTCTACTGAGGGCTGATTCAGAGAGATGAGTCCTCACTGCCAAAGGATAGATGTGGTGATATTTGAAGTAGGACAGGCCTGAGCATGCTCACCTCTGTTGTCTTACAGTTTGCAGCCCACAAGACCTCTTAACTGCTCTTAGGTTTATATGTAGATGTGCTTCTCGGCCTTCTGCCTAAGATCAAATGTATATCTGCATGTCCCCAAAGCCTCACATGGTCATAGGGATGAGTTTCCACAGTTGGGACTGAATAATTGTTCACTACTGAGATAAAGGAGGTGAGTGCCCTAGAGATGTTATCCTGCATACTATGTAAGAGACTGAAAGAGGCCTGAGTCTCTCTCCTTCACCCTCTCCATCTCCTCCTCCTCCATCTTCCTTACCTCCCCGTCTTCTTTCTCTTCTTCCTATCTCTGTCATTTCTTCTGTCTTTCACTGCCATGAATTTTTAACTTTCTTTCTTGCATCATTCAAAATGTTTAAATGTGTTTACATTTTTCTAGCCTTGGAACTTCAAATGGTGCTGTCTATTTAATTTCTAAGATGGTGTCAAGCCATCTTTCCTAACTTATAGCTTGCTCTACCGTGTAAAGTCTAAATTTTGGCTTCTTTTTCATGCTAATCATTTCCTATCCACATTCTCCGTTTCCCCTTAGTATACATGACATTCTCACCAAACTTTACATCATTCACTCTGCTTTTTGTTCCTGATTTATCTCAGGATGAATCGGGCTGGAAGCAGCCAGCAATAACCATGCAACAGGTTAACCAATAGGTTGCCCTTAAACTTTCTTCATCAGAGTAAGTAGTCATTTGCTCTTCATCCCACTCTCCTGAAGTATGTGGATGTGGGCATAATGTAAAATATTTATGCAGTGATGTACATGGGCTTCCAGAGTTTGAGATTGGTTCTTGGTCCAATGTTTGGATTAAGGGTATGATTGCTCACCTATCCAATGAAAATAATAGGAAAAAGTACCCAATACCTACAAGTTAAAGAAGAAAAGAAAACATTTATTTTGGCTCCTATTTGCAGTATATTTAGTCCATGGTTGGCTGGTTAAGGCAAAATTGGCATGGAAGAAATGTCTGAGAGAAGACAGATGTACACCTGGGCAAGAGGCAGTGTGAAGGGAGAAGCCAGGAGAAAGGATATGTCCCCCTGTGAGCTGTCTCTTCCAGCTAAGCCTCATCTCTGAGCTGAACAGTCAGCTTCTAATTAATCTGCTATTGATGAATGTAGTATCTCAATGTCTAATCACTATCTTGGAAACAAAAGACTTTGAATCACATGTGAGACTTAAACTATTTCATCTTCCTATTTTTATGCAACATACATACTGTGAAAATGTGATTTATTCCTAAAAGTCTGGATTTTCATTACTATGTTCTTTAATGAATATTTAGAAAATTTAATGGACATATTTCATCTAAAAACAAATAAACTATCTGGTTTATGATAAATATCACTAATTATCAGTGAAACACAAATCAAGGCCACAGTGATATACTTCTTTACTCCACTTAGAATGGCCTTAATTAAAAAGATTAAACATTGCAACTCCCAGGGAATATGTGGAGCAAATAAATCCATTGGACATTGATGGTGGCAGTGTAAATTACTAGAGAGCCATTTTGTACTATAGCACAAAAATTCTTTAAAAATTTCCAAAAGTTGAATTAAAATGTTTTGTGTCAGAGCCACTTCTATGTAAATGTCAAAATTAAGTGGAAACCAGTGCATAAAAAGAAATCAGCACTTCCTCATTATTATAGTTCCATTTTGAATAATCAAGAAATGGAAATAATCTGTGTCCATCAGATCATGAAGAATAAGGACTATATGAACCAGGGATATAGCTCAGCTGTCTAAGTACCTGCCTGGCAAGCACAAGGTCCTGAGTTTGATTTTGGGTATAAAAGTAAGTTCAAAGAATAAGGACTACATTCTCATATAATCAAAAATATATTATTTATTATGAATAATGAACAATTTTCCTTCAAAACAACATAGACATGTTATGAGCACGTTCACATTCATCAGAGAGACCTGCGGCATGGGACTAATATATCTTCGTTCTTCCTTTTCCCATTCTGTATGGTAAATACATATCCATAAAACAGTTTAAGCCAATTTGGATAATGTAGTAAAATCTAGAACTTTATTGAAGAGACTCATGGTGTAATGAGCAGAACAACAAAACTATTACAATGCAGTATCCTATTAACGGTGGTAAAAGATGGGTTCTTTCCAGACAGAGGAAAAAGGATCTGATCTGTTCTGGAAGCCTAAGTAGGAATTGGCTAAATGAAATGTCAGTGTTAGTAGGACATTGCAGACCAGAGAAAAATCACGGACAAAGATACAAGTGTAGGGTTTAAGGGGGAATGGAAACAATTCAATGCAAGAAAATACAGTGGAGAACAGAAGCTATGTAAGTGCCATTTCAAACTTGTGGAGCCTGTTCAGAAGTTTGAATTATTTTAAGGAAAGATTTTACTTTTGATTAGTAAGTATTAGTTACTTTTATTATTGAGGTACTGTAGATTTCCTTACATGCAGAGGGCATGCCAAGCAGACCTTTGAAATGGACATTTATTTGAATTGATGACTAAAAACATAAACTTTTATATCTTTATATTTAAGGAGAAACAATATTTACAGTGCTTCAAAATTTAAGTCCCAAAGTTGTTATTAATTATAGTTATTTGCTTTGGAAGAAACATGCAGAATCTCCCTAACTAAATGAGCAGCACTTGCGTCACCAATATATCATGTTATTATCATAAATTTTCTATTATGATGTGATGAAATAATACTTCACTTCTATATTTTTGTTTTAAAAAGATCAGTAGTACAAATCTAGTTAGGAGAAAATATCAGAGAAATTCAGAATGAGAGACTAAAACAACAACTAAAATATGTTGAATTTTGTTTTAAGCATATTTGTTTCTTTTTTTTTTTTTTTTTCTTTTTTGGAAGAAGCAGGGATTGAACTCAGGCCCTTGCACTTGCCAGGGAAGCGCTTGTTTCACTGAGTCATCTTCGCGGCCCCTGTTTTAAGCATATTTGATACAAATAGCAATGTTCTGGAGACTTATTTTTTGATTATTTTCAAATATTTTAAGTATTTCCAGCTGACCTTTTAGTGTTCATTTCTAGTATTATTTCTTTATGACCTCCATGTATTCTTAATATGATTTTATTTTTTCTGCCACTCCTGCAAATAGCTGGTATTACTTTCCTTCAGTTTTGAACCATGCAGTACTTTTTTTAGGGTTTCCCCAATATTTTGCATAAGCAGCCAATGAGATTTTTAATTAAAAACCTTAGAGAAATTTTATACTTCCCTTATATTTGGTACCATGACAGGAATCAAAATTAATCAATTATCATCAAATTTAAGGAAGGGAAGATATGAACTACTGTAGTCTAACAAAAATAGGTATATTATGCTATGAAAGACTGGATAGCAAAGATAAGATAGTCATTATTTCATGGATTGAAAATAAATTCAATAATCAATCTGTGGCTTTATATGGAGTGTTTTTTCTCCCTATTTTACTCAAAGTCAACAAATTCAGCCAAACCTTTTCTATCTCAGAATAATTGTGCCTCTGGAATGTTAATGTGGCCACGAAGTGGGGATCAATACTCATCACTATGAGTTGTGGCTTATAATAGCAATGATTATTATGAGTTGCAGTCTATTAATATTATGGTCTTTTCATATCAAGAATATTAAGCAAATAATATGGTAAATTCAGAACATACTTCTTAGAGAGAAAATCAATGCCAGAAATGATTGGAATCAAGTCAAAGCCAGTTCCTTCAGGCAAAGCAACCTATTTGGAACTGATGCAGAGGCAAGAGGAGAATGTGCAGGTAGATAATGAAAAAAGAAAGCAATCAGCCATCTTTCTTCTGCTCCTGAGAACATGAGTAAAATCCTAATATTAGATGCATAGGGTGAAAATGATATGATGGATAAAATTTGAACAGAAACACCAGTGCAGAGATCTACAGATAATATGTAAATATAATTTTGGCCACAAAGATATTTGAGGACTTGGGGTGTAATTTGGTCATTAGTTTTATGGCTGAATTACAGTTGGATTGATTTAAGCAAATTCTAAGTGTAATGATGAATTAAACAAATTCTATTAAACAAATTTCATTTAAATATTATAGTTTAAATGAAATGCCCTCAGCTATTCACTGGACAATATTCATGTCTATAACTGAATCTATCTGCCTAGAAGAGAGAATTTTGCTGTTTCTGTTGAAGATGAGGTGGGGAAAACTGGATTACTGGGAATTTTGTTTTTATCCTCTCTTCCAAGGCAAAGCACAAGGTCTCTTTGCCAATTTTTGTTTTTTTTTTCTCTTTTCTTTTCTCCTTTCTTTCTTTCTTTCTTTCTTTCTTTCTTTCTTTCTTTCTTTCTTTCTTTCTTTCTTTCTTTCTTTCTTTCTTTCTTTCTTTCCTTCTTTCTTTTTCATTGGATATACTTCCTGATCACTAAATCACAATTCAGTGTATTGTGTCACTTGCTTTCTGTTCTATGTAAAATCACACCTCACACTGGTGGAAATGCTTCTTGTTGCTTGTGGAATGATGATGTGTTTTCAGGCGTGATTAGTTCTGATTGTTACCAAGCCTCTCTCATATTTTATCTGCTAACACTTACTGAGTACTTTCTGCCCACAAGAGCTAGTACAATGGTGTATGTAGTGAGACAGAGTACAAACTACAGTATTTTTGTCCTTTCCATTTTTGAGCTTATCGTCTCGGAAGCATTTATAACTGTGATTACATATTCACTTTGTGAACACTAAGTATTATATGTGAACACTAAGTATTATACAATGACCAAGCTCATAACTGAGGATCAGATGGGAGCTTGTCTGCATCATTTTTTTCCTTTTTTTTTTTTTTTGTCTCTTTTGAGACAGGGTCTCACTGTGCAGTTCAGGCTGGCCTTAAGCTCACTTTGTAGCTCAGGCTGGTCTCGAACTCACAACAATCCTCCTGCCTCAGCCTCCCTAGTGCTGGGATTACAGGCATGTGCCACCACGCCCGGCTCTTCATTATTTTCTTACATGTGATGCATGCATGAAGCATCAGTATTTTATGTTTAATCTTAGATGAAAGCATTTGCTTTATTAATTAGTACAATAGCTATTTTGTGACAATAGCTATTACTAAGCAGTGAAAAACAATGATAGATGATATTTCAACCATCTATAAAATGGCACGGTATAAGATTATATAAGTAACTTCAAAAAAATCCAAATTTTAAACGGCTTCATTATCTGGAGATAGCTACTTTGGGAATTTTACATTCTAAAGTATGTTGCACATATTGGATAATTAATTGTCTCTGTGTACAAAAGCTTCTATTTTCATGATAATTTATTATCCTAATAAAAATATATCAAAATTATAATGATAATGCATTTCATTTTACCTGTTAAGGAAAGTATCATGACCTTGGATGCTCTCCAGGTTTTCCCTGTCTAAGTATGCTCCCTAAGAAGTGAAAGACATACTTTGACAGTGATGCATTTATAGATAGATAGATAGATAGATAGATAGATAGATAGATAGGTATCCATGTTTGTAGCATCATAATTTATAATTCATAAATTTCAGAAGCAGTCTATATGCCTACCACCAACTGAATGATTGAAGAAAATGTGGTATTTTTCACATAGTGGAGTATTACTGCGCCATTCAAAATTTTGAGTTATTTTTAGGAAAATGGATGAACCTGGACATCATAACATTAAGTGAAATAAATCAGGCAAACTTATCATTTTTCCTCCTGCCCTCTCCCAATTTGTTTTTTTGTATTTTTTTAGGGAAGGTTGTACAGGGTGTTCAGGGTCTCACTACTAGATCAGACTCATAGTGACAGCCTCCCAAGAGCTGGGATTACAGAACTGCACCACCACACCCAGTCTCAATTGTCCTGTCAGCACTCCCCCGGCCCAGGGCCACAGATGGAATGTACACCAGCTCCCCAGCCCCTGGGAGCCAATTTGCAGGGGCTTTAATCTGCTGAGCTATTTGGCCAGCCCTTCCCCCAATCAATTTGAACGCTTTTTAGTCCTACCAAATGCAGTCCTGATGAATCTCCGGGATCCCACTCCAAAGCCCTGCACCAGACGCTATCCCAACAAGGCCACTCCCTAGCGATGGTCAAAGCACATTTTTTCCCCACTTCAAGTTCAGTACAATCTATTCCCCATTAATTGTGGTGAAGAGCATGGACACAGATCCAAATGCTGCCTGTTTTATTTTAAAATCCTCTGTGACTCATTTCCCTGTAAACAGTGTCCATCATTCAGAAGCCCTTGCTTTTTATTTATAAGGGAACTTTGAACGATATGGAGATATGGACTAAGGAAACCTTAGAATTCTGTAAACCAAGCTTCATAGGTTGTCATGTTTAGAGATTATAATATTGGAACGTTGATAGGAATGTGGACAGTTAAGGACAGGCTCGGGAGGGAATAAGGAAATGAGGGCTGTATTTTAAAATGAATTAGTGGCTGTTAATGGTTTGTGTCTAATTGTCCCCCCCAAAGCCTCATATAGTCATTGGGGCATGATTCTAGAGTTTGTGTTTAACTGATGATCCAAGGTTGGGATTACGAGTCTGAGAACACCTGAGATTATGAATATGAGTGCTACACCCAGGGCAGGTAAAGAGGAGAGGCGTTTGCCTCTGTGGCTTCTGCCACTGCTCTTCCATTTTGTCTTTATTTTTTGCTCTTTCTTCTTTACTGCCACCATGAATGGGTGCTCTCTTCCATGTGCCACTCTGCTTTGGAGCCAGCTGAGTATGGACTGAAAACTCCACTAACTGGGAGCTAAAGAAACCTTTCTTTCCTCAGTTTTGGGTGTTGCATATTTTGTCCCAGCAACGAGAGTAGTGTAACCAAGACAGAGGTTATGTGTTTTGCAGTCTTACAGAAAAACAACTTTTCTACATTTTGCCTATGTATTAAATTTAAGGGTGGTAGATTACTTGACCTGGAAAAAGAATGATATAGCCTAGTATTCAGTCTGTACTGCAGATACCACTTGTTACCTCTACTACATATACAGTAACAATTGAAAGCAAAAACCCAAGCTGAAAATATAAAAAAGTTAAAAAAATTTGCAAAAAGAATTATCTGCAAAATTAGGATTAAAAACATGGTATTAGAGGCCTGGGAGATGGCTCAGTGGAATAAATGCTTCCCTGGCAAGCACAAGGGTGTGAGTTCATTTCCCAGTTCCACCAAAAGAACAAACAAACAAAACATGTCATGCCATTAAAACTAAAATGAAACAAAATCACAAAAGTGCTTTACACTGAGATAATAAAAGTAAATACCCTGAAGCATATAAAAACTTGGTTAAGTTCCATCCTTGACAGACTTCAATTTGTAAAACTGTGAAACATTTTAAAATAATTTACTTTGAGAGAAAAGCTCTAGAGAGCCCAGCTCACTCAGGGATACCTAAGGGAATGTTGCTACACTTTGAGATGCTACAGTCATGATCAAAAGGGTCCATCAACTGTTGGGAGCACATCTTGGATTCGTCTACTTTATAATGAGTGAACTAGGCCAATAACATAAATTAAATAAATTTGTTTCATTCCACAGTGTCATAATTTATGGAGTGACAATGAATTCATGAGCAATATCAATTGAATCAGAATTATCAGGCCAAGTAATCAAAGTTAACTCTGAAGCCAGTGAAATTGTACTTATATTGTACTTTAATTGCTAATATCCACCACGTTCAAGCCATACTTCACTTTAAACACATAGAATGATTACCAAATGGAAATGACAAAGTCGGCACTGTAGTAGGATACAACACTCAAAAGTGAACACCATTCCTGTACACAAGCAATAAACTCACAGAGAGAAAAATTAGGGAAAGTACACCATTCATGATAATACACACAAAAAATTTTGTTCTTAGAATCAATCTAATAGCCAAGGAGATAGTTCTATAGCTTAAGCGCTTGACTGTCAAGTGCAAGATCCTCAGTTTGATCCCTGGTACTGCAAAAAAATAAAATAAAATAAATAAAAATAAGGTTTCAATTTGACAAATGATGGAAAAAATCTATACAATGAAAATGACAGAACCCCAAAAAGGCAGATTGTACACTATATATATTAGGAAATAAAAAGATATTCCTTACTCTTCGATAGGAAAATTCAATATAGGGGAAATAATCATCCTCCCAAAACTGCTGTATAGATTTAATGGAATCCCAATCAAAATACTATTAACAAGTCTTACAAATCCAGAGAAAACATTCCTAAAAATCATTTAGAAAGAGAAAAGAAAGAATGGCAAAAGAAATTCTGTGCAACAAAGGCAAGGCAAGGGTCATCACAATCTCAGACTTGGAATTATACCACAAGGTTACTGTGACAAATTAGTATGATATTTGTGAAAAGCAGCCTGGGGTCAGTGGAACAGAGGCAAGACGCAACCTCATCCCCAGACACACGGAGCCACCTTATCTTTGACAAAGAAGCCAAACATTTCACTGGAAGAAAATAAGTATCTAATAAATTCTCCTAAAAAACTGGCTCTCCACATGCTGAAGACTGAAAGTAGACACATGTTTATCACTGTGCACTAATATTAAAATGGATCAAAGTTCTAAATATTAAAATAGTAAAAATAAATTTACTGGGAGAGAAAATAAGCAGAAATTACACATTCATAAGTGTGGGCAGAGACTTCATGAACAGAACCTACACTATAGGAGAATCAATAAATTGGACCTCACAGTATTAAAAACCTTTTGAAAAACAAAAGTTATCTCTAACATAGTGAAAAGACAGTCCATAAAATGGAAAAATAGCTATAGCTAGATATTCCACAGATGAAGAACTTCTATCCAGAACATATAAAGAACTGAAAAAAGATTCCCCAAATTCAAAGACCCAGTACAAAAATGGACACCTGAGATAAATATAAACTCCTCAAATGAAGAATTATAAATGACAAATAAATACTTGAAAAACATTCAGCATCACTAGTCACTCAAGAAATGGTAAATAAAACAACATTGAGATTCCATCTCACCTTAGAAAAAATGGCTATCAAAAAAAAAAAGAACCAATGGCAAATTGTAGTGAGGGTATATGGAAAAGAAAACCCTTCTCCCCTATTGCTGGGAGTGTAAACTAGTGCAACCATTGCTTAAATCAGTGTGTGGACTCCTTAAGAAACTTGGATCAGAGGTCCCTTTTGAACCCAGAGTTTCCCTTCTGGGTATTCCAGAATTTAAGACATCATACCACAGGGCTATTATGCACTCATATTTATAGCAGCACAATTTTTTTTCTCATTAACTTTATTGAAAATCAATAATTACATAGCATACTAAAAATTGCAGACAAATATTGATATAAGATATAAGATGCACACAGAGTGAATTTTAGAGAAATATTTCTGAAATGAATACATACAATGAGAATAATAGATTACACATTGTAAATAAATTATTTATGAACTTAAATGAATATAACAATAAAAATGTTATAAAATAAAAATGAAGAAAGAGAATTTAAAGATCATCATATAATAGTTCGCTCTGTGCCAAAATCAAAAATTTATGTTCATATAATTAGAATTCTCAGAGGAGAAAGGGGTAGGCAATGAATATTCAAAGAAATAAATCTCTGAATTTAGTTGAAATTATATCACCATATTTACAAGAAAAATGGACCTTTTGCAGAAAAATATGAATAAAATCATACCAAGATACACAAAAATGAAATTGTCCAAAACTGATAGAAAAGAAAAAAGCATTAAAAGGTATACATAAAAATATTAGCTATGAAGAAATAAAATTAAATAGCATCTTATTCCCCATTAGAAGAAAAAAATAAAGAGCAAGTGGGTAGTAAACTAAATTATTTCATTCAAAATACTGAAAAAAATCTATCCTCATGGAATTTTATGCTTAGCAAACATACCTTTGGAAATTCAAAGTAAAATATTTTCCAGTTATACAAACTTGAAATATTGCAGATGTAACATACAAGAAAAAATAAAGAGAATGATTCACAAGGCAAGTGAAGTTGCTGTATTGTCCTGGATAAAGAATGAAGAACTCTCAAAATGACAGTTATGCAGGAATATGTAAGATATTTATATTAGATGAACCCATTTGAAACATCATTGAAGTATCAATCGTATGCCAGGTTGTATATACATATTTTTTCATGTGTGTGTTTCTCTCTGTGTGTGTGTGTGTGTGTGTGTGTGTGTGTGTGTGTGTGTAAAAGACAAGGAAGAAGTAATACAAAGTCAATGGAAAATGGAAATATACATTTTAAAATTTCTAATATTAGAAGCAAATATCAGCCGGGCGTGGTGGCGCATGCCTGTAATCCTAGCACTCAGGAGGCTGAGGCAGGAGGATTGTTGTGAGTTCAAGACCAGCCTGAGCTACAAAGTGAGCTTATGGCCAGCCTAAACTGCGTAGTGACACCCTGTCTCAAAAAAGACAAAAAAAAAAAAAAGAAGCAAATATCATACCGTGTCTTATAAGTAGATTATAAGTCAAAGATACAGTATAAATCCTAAATTAAAATTCAATATTCAATATTCAGAAAATCAATTATTAATTAATTCAAAATTAAATTAAGTATGTCAAAATAATATTCCAAAATTAAAAATTAAATTGTGAGTTGAATTAAGAGGCTAGAATGTAGTGTATCATATCTATATATCTATGATCAATTCAGAGTACTCACACAGTATTTGAATAGGTTAACATATACAAAAATATCAACTAAGAAAAAGTTTTCATGATAGTAAGGAATTACTAAGAATAAAACATAACAAAAACATTAGAATGGAAAATATATTACCAGCATTTCTAACTGTTTGGAGATAGGATACTGCACAAAATCCTATTATGTGACGTACATGACAATGTCCATGATGCTTACTGGTGGCCCGGTGTCACTTGTGTGACTGAGCTACTGCTATTTCCTTGATGTCCACCATGTAGTTCTGAACAGAATCATGACCCATAGAGTGCCGGAAAAGTCCATTTGTAGAATATGCTGATAGAAATCTTTTGCTGCTGTATATAAAAAAGTAATTGAAAGACTGGTATATACCTCATTTTTTCCTGTGCTTAATTGTTTGCTGTATTTGATGGGTTCTTTCAATTTTCATTCGTGCAGCTGTGTTCATTTTGGTCCCTCTCTAGATTATCTTTTATTAGTCTGTGTAGGGTTGGCTTTATACTGAAATTCTTTAGCTATTCTTTGTCATGGAAGTACTTCACTACTCCATTATACTTGAAAGAGAGTTTTGCATGGTATATCAATCTGGGCTGAAATTTGTTTCCTTGCAAGACTTATATAACACTTTGCTCCATGCTCATCTTCACTTGATGGTTTGTGAAGAGAAATCTGCCATTATTCTGATTGATTTTTCTTTAAATGTGATCAGTTTTTTTTCTCTAGTGGCATTTAGTATACCGTTCCTCTGCTGAATTTCTGGGATCTTAATTATTATATGTGTGGGTGTCATTTTAATTGGGTTGATGTTATTTGGAGTTCTATATGCTTCACTTAACTCAATTTTGTCAGATTGTTAGACCATATTTGGGAAGTATTCTGCTATTACTTCTGTCCATATGGTTTTTATATCATTTTAATTTACTCTTTTCTCATTGGTGCCTATTAGTCTCATGTTGCTCATCTTTGCATCATCTTTCAGTTGTGGAGTTATTTTTTCCTGCATGCTAATTATTTTTAAGATACCTTTTCTTACCTTTTCCATAGACACTGAAACAGTGTCTTAAAGGTCTGGAAGTCTATTTTCATTTTCATTCAAATGTTTTCGCTAGCTCTTTGAATCTGCTTCATGCATTCTATTTCTTTCCTTTATTGCTCATTCAAGGATTCCATCATTTTTCTATTCTCCTTAATTTTTTATCAGTGTCTTCTTTAGAAGCCCTTAGTAATAAATATTTTGATCTGGGAAAAAACTTCAAAAGACAAACATCAATAAATTAAATGGGCAAGGAAGAAAAAAAAATAACATAATATGTATACACAACATAGTTAAGGTAGTTTTATGGCTAGCTTATCTTAGTTTTGCTGACCTGTGGAAGGCTCAAGTCATCAGATTCAAACATTTCCAGTCCTGTGGATAACTCACTACTATTGTGGACTAATGGACTATATAGGAATATTTTGCTGAATCCATGCACCTACAATATTTGGACAGCAGTGGAATACCCATGTCTGACAAAACTGAAGAAAAAAAAAAGGTGATATAAATGAAGGACCATTTTGTATCTGCATATACAAAATAGGATAGACATATAGCTACTTTCTCTTAATTCAATAAGAAGAAATATTTGTAGTACTAGTGTTTGGACAGGATATCATGTCTTCATCCTGTGCTATGAATGACTACTACAAAGACAACAATATGCAATGTATTAATTGTTGTAACTCTCCTACCAACCTGTTTTGAAGCTGTCTCATTGCAATTTTTTTCTTATTAAAATTAATTTAAAAAGAATGTTTTGTGATAACTTTGTTTAGACATGGTGTCATGCTTATACCTTACACTCTGATTAATAAAAAGACAATAATATGCAATGTGTTCACTCTTGTAATTATCTCACATACCTGTTTTGAAACTGGGTTTCATTTTTAAAACATTTGCCTTTTTACAATAAAAATTTAAGTGGATAAGCAATATTTAACAGTAACTGAAGGATAAGCAACAGAAGAACTGCTTGTGAAGTTACAGAAACCACAGGGATATGGGAAATCTACAGTGTGTGGGTGAGTTTACAAAGCAGGCATAGAAGTGTGGGGCTTGCTGAGAGTTACAAAGTGACCCAAGCTGGAGTCTGAACAGCAGGCAGTCTGAAGGTCCACGTCAAGCAGTTGTCTAACTGATCTGTAGCCAAGTAAGGTAGAGCCAAATGTCCTGGCTTGTCAGTCTCGTGATTCAGTCATAGGTGGTCTGAGAAGATGACATATTAGGGAAACCATTACATACCTTTCATGGATTTCAAATGTAAAGGGTTCAAGATTTGTTAGTCAGCTGTGTTGAGAAAAAAAAATCATAGTCCTAGTTTTCTCTAATACAAGGTAGATACATCACTTTTGTATCCTTGGTACAATTTGATAAGAATATAGGTAATAGCATTTTTACATTATTAATTTGTTAATATGTATGCATCTTATGATTGTGTTATACAGCTGGGAGTTCTTTTTTGTGAAAGTTTTGATGTGACTGATATCTGACAGTAATCTAATGATTCATAATTATTGTCACAATTTGTACTCAAATTGAAGCCAGATGCTGTTTTATAATGAATTCATTTAGGACAAAGCACAACCTGAAATCTACTATTCTGTAGTTGCAACTCAGGACAAGGAGGAGCCTGCTCTACACGCATACATACTATTTTATAGGCATAGAAAACACAGAAGTTGTGAGATCACAGAGGCTTCTACCCAGATTTTTATACAAAGTCAGTAAGTCTGTATAAAAATGTGTGACATGGTCACAATCCCTGTCAGGAGACCTTGAATAGGTAACACATATGCTATGAAAGTAAATCTGTAACAGAGACAGAAAAAGGCAAGACACAACAAAAATATGAAACATCTGCTGAAAGATTTAGGAAGAAAGACTGAACCTCATGTTAGTTCTAACTGTCAAGGCAATAGCAATGGGGCTGTTTAAGCCTTCCCAGGATATTGGACTGAAATGGTGAGATTATTTCCTTATCAGACTGAAAATTGGAAATAGACAGCTTTCTTTTTTAAATAAAGTCTTCCATTGGACCATTCCTGGGTTACAGATATTAAATGTCCAGCTGGAGTCCAAGCACACTTCCTCATCCTTATAGATCAGAAACATGTCCAGCCTCATTCTTAGATTCCTCTCTGCTTAAATACCTTCTTGGTTGCATGTCAACCACTATAGAATGGCTTGTTTGACGCAAGAAGTCACAGATTCGTCTTTGTAATTCTGTTCTCCTCTTACCTCTTTTATGATTACAAAAGTTTAACAAAGGTGGGGAAAGATGAAAGGAGTTACAACATCAATTGAGGTGCCTGAACTCGGCAACACAACATCCTTTATTTTTTCTTAATGTACTTGGTACAACTTATCACTATGTAGCTCAGACTTGTAGCGCTCCTCATGTTTTCAGCCTCACCAGCTCTGGTTAAAGATGTGTACCACCAGCAGAAAAGTATAAAAATGAAGTATACATCGTGAGCCCATAATATTAAGCTGAGCTGTAAATGGATAAGGTCGACAATTACTTTGAATAACTCACTATGGTTGCAGAATTCTGGACTGTGTTGGATTGTGGTGTCAAGTTCAAGCACCTAAGTTAGTTGAATGTCAATGGAGTGCCCACTTTTGACAGGTGTAGACAAAGGAAGGGTTGTGGAAAGAAAAAATCATGATGTGTGTGTATAGACAGTACAGTTGGGATAGATAACGCTGTGCTTCTACATAATTCTATGAGAGGCAAGATCTGCACTAATGGTGGTTGGACAGGATATTATGTTGGCTTTTAGTGCTATGGTCATCTGCTAGGTAAATAATTATTGAATTTTTGATATAATTCAGCTATAAAAAAAGATAAGTAAGCAACTACACTCTTAATTCACTGATAAGAGATATCTGCTGAAATAATATCTGTAAATATAATATCATGTATGCACCTTGTACAATACCAAAACGTTATGAAAACAGTTTTCAATGTATTAATTCATTGAATGTGTATGGTTAAGGTATCTTGAAACTGTCTGATTGACATTTGTATTTTAATAAAATAAAAAAAAATGAAAAAAAAAGGCAAGAAGCAACTGGGATGATGGAAAGGAGAAAGAAAAGAAAGAAGTTTTATTATTAGTTTGGATGCTTATACTGCTGATTTTAGTGGTATAGTTCAAGAAAGAAATAATGTTTATTTTTTATTATCTTTTCTTCTTTTTAATTTTTTGACTAATTTTTATGTATGTTATGTGACAATATGAACAACTAGTTTGAAGACAACAATGTGCAATACAATAACCATTGTTCAATTCCTATCAAAAAAAAAAAAAAAGTGTACCACCATGACCTGTCTCAGTGGCTGGCTCAACACACCTGGGGGCGCATGGCCAGTGCTCTATGTGAGGCCAACGATCAGACCCTTGTCACTGGGATAGCCTAAGCCGGTGCTTAGTCCTCTGAGTTATCTCACTGGCCCTGGAGTTACAATATCTAAACAAGGGTGGGGGAAGATGGATTAAAGGCTACAACTAGAGCTTCTTTTGCTAGGATAAAATGAATCCAATTGAGAGCCACCATCTCCTACAGGACACATACTTCAGTCTGGCCTTGAATGCTCCCTCTCTCCCTCACTCTTAAACTCTGCTGGATTCCATGGGTTGTCCATGCCCTTCTACCATATCTCTGCTCTGAAGGCAGTGACTGTGGACGACCTCAAAACAATGTGTCAAATAAATCATTTTATGATGTGTGTATCAAACATTTGGTCTTAGTCGTGGGAAATTGATTAATATAATGACCTCCTGAAGTGGTTGCAGTAAAGTTGAGGAGGTTGCCTTTTAAGTTTCATTCCTGCAGGATAGTGGTGCTGGCTGCTGGAATGTAGTTTATAGAAAGTAAAAGGGCTGGCAAGCTAGTTCAGCAGACTAAGTGCCTGCTTACGCAAGTACTGGGACAGGAATTGGATCCCTGGCTACAGGCCATGTTGGCACCACCACTGGGATCACTGACCTGGCCACAAAGATGTGTAGTGGTACATGCCTGTGATCCCAGGTCTGGGGATGCTGAAAACAGGAGGAGCACTATGAGTCTGAGCTGGGTAGTGAGACCCTGTAATTAATACATAGAAAACAAAGGAAAGAAAATGAAAATAATGTGCTCATCAATTTAAGGTAAAAATCTTAGTTTCAGAGTTTTCTAATATATTAAGATGTCTGCTAATATTAAAGGGCTAGAATAAATATCTTTCCAGTAGCTAGCATTTAGAATAATTACCTAAATGCATTTTAAATAATGTACTACATTGTTGAAAGTGTACAAATTTTTATAGATAAATTAAAGCCATGAACTTTTAATAGAAAAGATCCATTCATAAAATCTAAATAGCATGGACTTTTTGAAGAAAATAGATGTTACTTAACATTAAATATGTTCATCAGCATGGCATGCAGTAAATTTATATTTTTACATCCAGTTTCTTCATTTAGGTCAAGTTAGTTTACTTTTGTCTTTAAATATTTTATCCCACAGGTTTTATCTACACAGAATTTAAGCATGTTAGTTTTCTTTGTCATCTTTGAAGTAATGTATCAAATGATATACATACCTTAATGAAAAAGAGAACAGAATCGCTATGTTTTATTAAAAATGTATTGATTGATGAAGAACCAAATACACATGCTACTTCTTACCAATACATGGTTATAGTAGAAATATAATGAATGGTCCATCAAAAGAGGATGATATAACATCTTTGCCTAAATATTTCTGAAAAACTCTTCAATGAATGGAAATTTTTATAACAAGCTAACTGTATTGTGATGAATGCACCTGTTCTTTTTTTCTTTTATTTCTGTATTTTAGGAAAGGATCTGCAGGGTGTTCAGGGTCTCACTACTACATCAGACTTGATCTGACTGCTTTTGCAGCCTCCCAAGAGCTGGGATTTCAGCCGCATGCCACCACGCACAGTCTCAATCGCTGTCTCATCAGGCCCATGGGTGTGGCTGGCACAGCAGACCAGGGATGAATCCCCAGCCCATAAGCAATCGCTCTGATTCGGAAAATTATCAACCTAGGTACAGTTCATAACAATTGGACAACATTGTAATTCTCTCCAGGAGAAAAACAGTAACTTTTTCATGGTAAAAGTATTCATTGCTTCTACAAAGTTAAAATAAATCTGAAGATTAAAATAAGAAAAATTTCAAAATAAAATTGCATTTTATTATGGAATCACAACAATTTTTCCATTCCAAATGGGATTTTTAACACTCCATATTTGAAGTTAAACAGCATATCTGGAGAGCACAAATTTTAGAAGACAGAAAAAGTGGTTCAAATAACATGAAAAAAGAAAGGACAAAAATATGTATGGAAAAGATGATACAGTACAAACCAGTAAATATGAATGCAGTAAACCAAAGCTTGATGCTATTGTTTGTTGATAGCTATGCCCCTAAGGCTTCACCTGTTCATAGCTGGGTCTTTTGGGAGAGGACTTGATCAAGGGTGTGTGACACTGGGATTAGGGATGTATGGTACCTGTCAGTGCCCTAATCAGTTCATTATTGTGTGATGGGGATGACGGGCAGATTCAACCTGGATATGGGTGGCACCAGCCAATAGTTTGGTAGTCTGGATGGGATTAAAGCACACTGCTTGAGAACTTGCTTGCTCGCCCATGGACTGATTTTTTTGTTTTCTTCTCTGTGATGCACCTTTTCCATGCTGCTATACCTTGGAGCTAACTGACTACTGATTGAAATTTTTGCAAATTGTGAAATAAAATAAACTTTTCTTCCTTAAATTTTCAGTTTTACATTTTTTGGCTCATCAGCAAGAGAACTAAGACAATCAGAAATATTATTCAGTCTGAAATTAAAATAACAGAAATCAACATAAAAACAAGCTGTTGTATGAGTAGGCACATCAAGATGTCACTGATTTTTCCTGTTGATGTGCACATAAATATTCTAAAAGATCCACAAATAATAAAATTACAAATTTTCCCACGCTAAAAAATTAGTAATTGTTATTACATAAAACATTACTTGATGGTTCCATGAGAAACTATTGGAATTTAGCACAAAACATGAAGAATGTAAAGAATTTGTATGCTTGAAAAAGTGAGTTAGTAAAAACAGTGCTATTAAGGCCTTTTCCCTTCTTATTCTTCGTATTATTAAATTATTCTCCACAACATGACTAGAAAAGGAAATTGGCATACTAAGCCCTCTTTTTGTTTGACAGCTTGACATCTTTATAATTACATCTTATGATTAATCATAATCAAAATCACAATGAAGCATAGATTATAAAGAGTAAAATTTTTGAAGCAAACAAATAATAGAATATTTTGCCAGTATTGTTGCTAGAGTGCTTCTGGTCTGAGGCCACTTATTAAGCAGTCTCTTATTTCTCCTTATGTACTTGAAGAATGGTTTTCCTGTGAAGGCCAAAGTATAATTTAGTGAAAATTTAGTAGTTGATGTAGAAAGAGACAATGAGATGCAGATATATAAAAAGACAGAGGCAGACAGAGAGGCAGAGACAGAGAGGAACAAACACAGTCCCAGAGCAGGAAAGAGAGAGAAGCACCACTGGCTCAGTTGCAACCATGTGACATTCAGCGTAATGTACTACTTTTCTTGCAAGATATTGATGATTCATTGGGTTAAAATTGATTGAAACTGGCTACTCATCTTGGAGAACACTCACAGAACAAGTGACAATAGGTTTTAACATATCCCAAAATAAAATTGTTGGTACTCTTTCTTCTATTTTCCAGAAGATTAAAAAGAAAAGATATTATCTTTCCTTTTTAAACTTTTTCTTTAGTGCCTTTGCAATTCTGCAACCATTAATTGTACATGTGAATACATGTGTGTGTCCTTACCTGATTATGCATGTGCACAAACATATAAGGGTACCAACACTTACAAATGTATGTATGTGTATAAACAGATGTGTTAATATATCTTTTGCCTATTATAAGTCTTTTGTATGACTGCCTTTGATATCTGGATATCAGTTTGATTGCAAATTTACTCTTTATATCTAGGTATTGAAATTTTGGTACTAGTCACTGAGGTTTTTTTGTTTTGTTTTTTTTGTTAGAACAGGGGATTAAACTCAGGTCCTTACATTTGCCAGGGAAGCACTTATTCCACTCAACTATCTCCTAGTCCCCAAGTTGTTGAGTTTTTGATGTGCACTAAGACCTTGCATTCAAGTAAATTGCTCTGTGAGGGTTCCACAGGATAAACAAACATTTCTAATCAATTTTAACTAATCTAATCCATGTAAGTAAATAAAGAACATTCTTGCTTTATGAGCAGTATGTAATACTGAATATCATATTGTCACAACTGAGACAATGGTTCTTCTGTCTCTCTCATTGCAGGATTTAGGATCCTTTTCTCCCAAGAGCAAGAGGTTATGGAGATCTCATTCTTAAGAGCAGAAAGAAGAAAATGAAAAGGTATCTCTTTCTTCAAATGAGACTAGGGATATGTGTAAAACATGGGAAACTGCAAAACTTCATAGAAAGTCACCACCCAAATGAGGTTGGAGTAATGAAATAATGAATCCATTTAACAATAATACAATGTCAAATTTCTGCAAAATCCTCAAAAGGAGACAAAAACAAATGTAATAGGACAGTGTCCTTGTTAAATTTCTACAGTAAGAAAAAGATTCCATTAAGCCAATACCAATCAGCGATTCCTATAGTAACGGTGAAAGTTGACACCAAAAATAACCTTTTTCTCTTATTTCCCTCACAAGGGGCATGAAGGAATAAAAAGAAAATCACAAGATCTAGAATAGCAAAGACAATCTTGGGTAAGGAAGGCAAGGCAGGAGGCATCAAAATCCCTGACCTGAAATTACACTCCAAAGCTACTGTAATGAAAAGCAGCATGATACAGGCAAAAAGAAAGAAAGAAAGAAAGAAAGAAAGAAAGAAAGAAAGAAAGAAAGAAAGAAAGAAAGAGAGAGAGAGA
>PVKA01004763.1:0-96067 GCA_004027165.1 Ctenomys sociabilis | reverse complement strand
CTTCAATTGAAGCTTGAATTACTCATTGCTGAGAGTTGCATTGTAAAGTTAGTTAATGAGCTATCTGTGGGAGTCTTTCAACACTATAAATAACATGGGGTTTGTGTTTTATAACCTAAAAAATTTTAATTTGGTTTCTTTGGACAAGCTTAATTTGAAGGGAAACACGCTGGTTGTTTATTCTAAGCCACCTCTTAAATTGCAAATCTAAAGTTTAGAAAAGTCTTTTCAAATTTGATTTCCTTGTATTAGTTGGTTTGCTTTTAGTAGGTAATTATAGCTGATTGAACTAAGTCAAGTGCTATCCTACACCACCACCAAAATTCACATGTGTTCTAATGAAGCCACACATTCTGCCCATTTAAAAATATTTTCCCAGTATCTTTGCCCTTATTATGGAACAGTTTATATACAGTGAAAGTCTGTTTTCATAGGATAAACTTCTTATGATGGCTCGGCATATTTTTTCCTTGTTAATTTGAAAATATCTGATATATTTTCATTTAGTAAATCCTGTGCTTTAAGAAACCTAAAATGTTTACTTAATTTTATTGTGATTTATGCATCCATCTTATGGGTTCCGAGCTAGCAAGATGCTAATTCTTTAAATGGTCAGACATTTACTATTTTCTGGCCCTTAACTACCACAGCGATCATATTTGATGCCCCTTAATTAGAGCACCTTTTTTTTCTTTCCAGGTTCTTTTTCCACCTCAGCAATCGAGACAATACATTTGCTTACCGTGCTGCTCTCCTAAGTGTTCTTTTGCATGTAAATTAATCTTGATTCAGTTTACACTGTCATGCTGAGTGGTACAAATTGCCTATAACAATAAAACAGCATGAGTTAAAAATAAAGGGGGGTGGAGAGGCAGATTGAATGTGTGCCTTACTTGATAGGATGTTACTTTGCTTTATGCCAATACATTAGCCGACGATAATGAATCTTCTGTTCTGAAAAGCATGGTTTAGTTGATTTTTTTAATTTTACTTCAGTAGAGCAGTACCTTGTCTTTTATAGAACAAGTTAGACAAACCATTAATGACAAGAGTGTTAAGGTTAAATATGAAGCAATGCATTCACTTCTCTGAGTGCTATCCATCTTTCCATTTACAGGAGCTTGACAAAAGTACTGGCTTTGTACAACATTTCCTTTAATTACATGCTGCGGGAAACAGGCTTTTAACATAAACATAGTTGCATTCATTTATTCAGCAGTTGCTCTTCAATAGAGCTTAATGGAGAAGGTTTAAATCCTAAATGAGTACACACATCTCTCCACAGTGTTATGTCAGTCCTGTGCTTTACTTAAAAGCAGTGTTTGACTGCTCATGTAGTTTTTAAAGCTTTTGCCTAATATTGAAGTTAAGACAGAACATAGTGTTCCTGGAGTTTGAAAGTGGTTAGTAAAATGTGCTTCTTGTTAGAACGTAGATAGTTCTGTTTTTCTATCTAATGGTGTAAGTCCTTTTACAGTAGTAGGTTTTGGTGTCTTCATACTGTTCATAGAGGGGCTTTTGAAAATTTCAGATTATATTTACAATAAATAAATGTATAGACTTGAAGCTGCAGGAGTCTTGTAAACATGATATTAAGGTCTGCCGTTTTTCATAAATTTTGTAAACTACTATATACATGTTCAGTGTCTTCAGAAATTATTTTTAATAGATAGCTTTAAATGTTGGTCAAGTAGATGACATTTGTTGTATTTTATTTTAACCCACTGCTAAATTGCAGTATGTTTCCAAAGGCTTAGTCTATTGTTGAATTTGTTTACTGAACCTTTCCACATGAGATTCTGATATTAATGGTATGTATAGGGTTAGCGCTATGGTCTTTATTCATAATTTTGCATAACTCGCCTTCTCTTTAAACTATTATTTGAAATGTCTCTAGGACTTAAGATTTTTCACTTTACATTTCTTTCCTGTTTTCAAACTTTTTGCTTTGGAGATTTGGTTTGTGTTTTATTGGGACCATATTTCTATTTGCTAGGCAAATGATGTCATTGTTAAGTTTAGCTTGGAAATGTACTGCATTTTCTAGCGGCCCAGGACTGGTTAGAGACCTCCAGTAATTCTGAAGCCCACTTTAATCTTCTGAATAGAAGCTGTCTTGTCAAGCTTCTGATGCTGCTGATTAATTATTCCAGAATATTTTAACATATTTTGGCAGATCTTTGAGTGAACAGTACTAAGAATTAAATATTTATACTCTTAAAAAATAAAAACAATTATTTACATAGCTCAAATTGTGTATGAAATTGAAATGTCATATTTCTGATTTTTACCCTGTAGTTCTTACTATTAGATTTTTGAAGAATGATTCTGACTGCAGCTTTACACATTTTTTCTGCCCATAGAAGATTTTTAAGAAATCTGAAACAGCGACATTATTTTAATTTAATAATTACTTGGAAAATTTCATTATAAAGTAACACATCTCTTTTAAGAAAAGTTTTTAAGTTTTGGCTGTGAGCTTAAAATAGCTTTAATTATTTTCCCAAAGAAATTATTGAATGGGAGCTTTCCTTTGCTCTTCCAGGTATGCTGACAGGAATGAATGAAACCTCTGCCACAATTATCACCGCACCACAGAACTTCACATCCTCGGTGATCCTCCGGAAGGTCGTGAGTGTAGCCAATATGGGTGCAGTGCCTTCTGGCCAAGATAAGATACATAGGTGAGCTCACTAACACACAGCCTGGCCATGACTGTATAAACACATAATTTCATGTTTTCTATGGAAATAATTACCACTAAGCCTATACATACCATCCTAGTTTCCTGATGATATATTTGGCTGATGGGTTTGGATTGAGATTTCATCCCATTTGATAGCATCCTTATTACACTGGAAGACCCAGAGAGATAAACAGAAGACATGCACATTCCATAATAGCCTCATGATTTGTAAAGATTCCTTTTATGAATGCTTGAGATTTTGTTAGCTTTAGCTTATTTCCCTAAAAAGCTATCTTAGAAAGTAACAGATTTGTCTCTGGATACTACCTATAGGAAGCTATAGGTAAAGGAGACTATAGGTAGTATCTAATCTTTATTTCAGAATAAAGATTCTAAAGGCTGCTTCCAATTAATAACATTGATTGGGTGAGGGTGAGGCCTCTGTTCTTAGGCCAGGATATGTGCTCGCTTCGGCAGCACATATACTAAAATTGGAACGATACAGAGAAGATTAGCAGGCCAGGATATCCTCACCACGAAGCCTCTGAAGCATGAGATCCCAGGCATTTGTCCCGAAAGGCAGTAGTGTGATTAATATATTGCTTTTATTGTTTTCTTATGAATGCTGGTAGCTTTAAATGACAGTAGAGATGAAACTAATTATACATGCACACATGGCTGGTATGTAGTCTCTGTGAGCTTGAGGGAATCAATACAAATTGCACATACATCTGCATTTAAAGGTCCAGAGTTTGATTCCTGATTCCCCCCCAAAGAAAGAAAAGGTTATATTCTATATAAAGTATCTTATGTGATTATCAATTACAGAAAATAAATTTAGGGTCAAAGAGAAGTTCTTTAGGGGAGATAGCTCAACAACATAAGTACCTGCCTGGCAAGCAAAAGATCCTGAGTTCATTCTCTGGTACCAAGAAAAAAAAAAAAGATGGTACTGAAAAAGAAGAAGAGAGAGAGAGAGATCCTTCAGATTGTTAATTTTTTTTTGTTGTTGTTGTTGTTTTTCATTTAGTAAGAGAACAGAAGTGCCATCTATGCTCTCTTTGCTCTTGTATTTGCTAAGCTTAGATGTTTTAATTTTTACAGGCTTTAAGAGTATTCCTCATCTGTTTGGAAGTAGGTGGCAGGGTACCTACTTCCTTTCAAAAGACTGAAATGAAATTTCTGTTGAATCAGTGGAAAAACACTAGACTTAACTTTAGAAGAGCTGATTTGGTCAGGCATAGTGGCATATGCCTGTATTCCCAGCACTTGGGAGGCTGATACAGAAAGATAGCTACCAGTTCAAGGTCAGTCAGGAGGAGACCTTGTCTCAAAAAAAAAAAAAAAAAAAAAAAAAACTGATCTGACAGTATTCAGACCTTCCTTCCAAATATGTGCTAATCAAAAATAGGGGTTTACCTGTGCTTGTGTGTGTGTTTGAGAGAAAAGGGAAAGCCCTTAAGGTATTCAAGAGATATGATACTTCCACTTTATTCCTTTATGACCAGTCCTGTCACACAGGATGATGACAAAAGAAAACATGGATAATGTCATTGTACTGGTGCTAATAATTCACATTCAATTTAGCAGTCAATTAATGTTCTGAAGGAACAAGTGAACAAGAGCCTTTTTAAAAATAAAAATTATTTTAGTTCTGAGTTTTCTAAGTTTTGTTCGTTTTCTGTGTGCTGTAAGTACTATTTTTTACTTTCCTGGGTGATTCATTTTACATCCTTGAAGTTACTGATATTACTAAAATACCAACTGTAACATTTGCCTTATTTAGTATGAAATTTTACCTAAGACATTTAGTGGGCAGCAGTACTGCAGTGTTGTTTAAATGCTGCCAATCATATTACCTCCAAAAAAGGATAATTCTGTACATTCGAACTTCTGATTTAGCTTTTGGGGTTTAGTTTTGTATTTTGGTTTTATTTGTCTGGTTTTGATTTTTGCTTTTTGCGACAAGGTTTTGCTGTGTAGTTCAGGCTGGCTTTGAACTTACATATAGCTCAGGGTAGCCTCAAACTCAGCAGTCCACATGCCACTGCCTCATGAGTCCTGGCATTACAGATGTGTGCCACTGCACCTGGCATGGTTTTGTTTTATGTGGGATTTTTTTTTAACTTTTCTAAAAGCAATAAAGGTTTTACAGGGTTTTGATTCTTACAAGAAAAATCATTAAATTACTTTCTCTAAACTAAATAACGTGAGCACTGTTTTTCTCTTGGAAGATGAACTAGGAAGGACACTTACTTAGCACATAGAGTAACTCTTCTTATACTTTGCCTATAACCTGACTTAGTTGGGAACTTTGTTAATGCCTGGTTAGGTGACTGAAATTAAATTTCCGTCAGTGCTCAATTATTCATGCTATTGCAATGGGGACACACAACTGAGAAGCATTTGCATATCTGTGATCTCATGGTGCTTTTCTTTTCTAACTCTAACATCAGTGACCTGGTGTTTGGCTCTAAACGCTGGGGGCCTAAGTTCTTATGGGAAAGGTGAATAAAATGCCTGACTGCTGAGGAGCAGGCTAGGCTATCTGCATTTGCTTCTTAGATCCCACCATACTTACTTGAAAATATTCATATTTGTATTTATTTTTATAGGTAGAATGTAACTATAGTAATGTTCTGAATTTCAGAAAGCATCCAAGTAATAAATACCTCATTATTTATATTTTTATACAGAAATCAGTTCCCAAAAATGATTTTTAAAATGAACTGTATTAATGTTTTTAAATGTAGTATTCAATATTGTAATATCCTACATGATCTGTGAGTCTAAATGTGACATATTGTTAATGATAAACTTGAAATCCCTATGAAATTTTTAGACAGCTTTTTCTCCCATGACAGTTACTTTTTTGAGTTAACAGAGAATAGGAACCAAGACACTGAATATTTATTTGATTGATTTAGGATTTAAAAAAAAGCACCAAATATGGAAATATCTTGATGATTACTATTTTGAGAAATTAAAGTTGCTGTTGTTATTTGAACTTGGAATCAAACTCAGGACAAGCATGTAGGCAGGCACCTCACTGCTGAGTTATATCCCTGGCCCAAGATTAAAGTTTTGTTTTTGTTTTTAATGTGAGGGGAGCCATTATTATTCTTCACAGGCTAATTAAAAAAAATAGTAAACTCAACCCAATGTAGTACATTGGTCATAAATGAAGCTGCCCATAAAAGGAAGGCTGGATGGGTTGAACAGCATATTGCAAATAGTGTCAAATAATGTGCAACTTGCATTGTATTTTTGTTTCTAAATACGGAAAAGTGGGTCCACTGTGGGAGGGAAAACAACTAGCACCAAGCTGTGATACCTTTTAGTAACTTCAGTTACAACTGCCAACACTCACAAAATTTTCATCTTTCTTACATGTGTTTTAGCAGTATTGTATGTCCTTCATACTTCTCTCCAGAAATACTGGAGAAGAGAACTTGAGGTTGATAGTAAATATGTACACACACATATTCCTACTGGAGACTCTCAACTATTGCTTTTCTGAGTATTTTTTCTTTTACTTCCTCACTATTACTTATTTCCTTAGCTTTTTCCTAGAAACCTATTACACAGGTTTTCCTCCTAGAAATGTTGACCAAAACTGCTTCTCACTCAGGCCTTCGGGGAAACCCTATAACTATTAGTTTATCTCCAGGGGCATCACACATATTCTAACACAAGCGTGCAACAAGTTGGAAGAGCAGGCTAGGCTATCTGCATTCGCTTCTCAGATCCCACCATACTGTGGTCTGAGTGACAGGATTCCTGGTGGGTGTGCAAACATGAGGCAGGATGAAAAGAGGGTGGCTGCATACAAACCTTTCCATCTGCTGTCAGCCTTGAGAAGAACTTCCATCATAACCATCTCATTTCCAACCCTACTGCTTACAGAGCAAACTCACAAAAATGCTATTTCAAGGTTCTAGAAATCCTTTATAGACTTTTATGTAGTTCCTAAAAATCAAAGGAATATAACTTACATTTGCTAAGGGTTCAGTCCAAGTAGATAAAGGATCTTCCCTGAAGAAATACCATAATCGGTCCACCCAGCTATGTTTTAATAACAGCCTGGTTTTGCATGTTCAGAACAATATATAACTTGCCTATTCATTATACTAACTCTTGCTCAGAGGCAATATTATACACAAAGTATTTTAATATCAGTAACAATGTATACCAAAGTGCATTTCTAGTTACAAATTAACACAGTGATAATACAGATGAATAAAGCCACCCAAAACAGTACCTAAATGAACTGCAAATAAAACATAAGTTTATAAATAGCACAATCATGAAATAAGGTATATACAGTTTATAGATTTAACTTTGAACAAAATAATGCATTTGGGAAAGAAATTTTTTATCATTATAACATCTGAATATTACAAAGGAAACACAATATTTTGAAACCTTACAGGCTTCTCACTAATATGCCTTTAAATGTTTCATCCTTTGAAACAGTTGACAGGAGCAGAAACTACTATCTCTTCAAATGAAAACCAGAACAACAGACAGGACTCCCAGCTTGTCCCTGGGATAAGAGAAGGGGCAAACAGGTGTGCATATACATGACCTGTAGTCTCTCACACACTAATACAAGTCTAAAGTTAAAGTTTTAATGTGATTGAAATCCTTTTGTCTAGGTTAAGTTCTATCTAACTTTTCTAGATGTTTTCATTTTCTTGTTTCTTTTTTTGACACAGTGTCTCACTACAGAATTCAGGCTGACCTTGAACTCAACATTGTAGCCCAGGTTGGCCTTGAAGTTGAAGTGATCCTCCTGTCTTAGTCTCCTGAGTGCAGGGATTGCAGGTGTGCACCACCACACAGGCCTTGTATCTTTTCTTTTTTACAGGACTTTATTAGTAAGCATTAATACATTCTAGCCACTCAGTGAGTAGAGTTTCCCTTGTCTGATTTTTGAATAGTTTGTTCCTTCTACTCCTTTAAATTCACATATATTTACATTAAATGCTATATGAAGACATGCTTAACATAAGAATTTCTAGACAGAGTAATAATATGAAGTAGGCAGAAAATAGTTCCTAGTACATCAAACAAAAAAACAGCTCCAAGTAAGGCAAAGAAGCACAAGTATTAGGAACTCACCTCAGAAACCTGGAGCTTTTCCTATATAATAACACTTTCAAGTATCAATTGAGAAAGCTTTTAGTTTTGATTTTTCAAATGAGTGATAGTATCAGAAAGCTGAACAGTCTGCCATGCTTTATCATTGTTTGTGGTGCTTACTTGTTGTTTGACAAAGCTGCTCTTTGAGAACAAAACCATCAGAGTTAAGGAACTATTTATGGGCATTGTACCCATCTGCTTTCCAGATTGCAGTTACCACTACATAAGGAGTCATACGGAAATGGGAAGTAATGTCATCATCAACATCATTAAGTACCAGTGCAGTGGCACATGATTATAATTCCAGCCCTTGGTCAGCTAAGGCAGGAGGATTGCAAGTTCAGATCCCATCCAGGCAACTTATAAGACCCTGACTCAAAATAAAAAATAAAAGGGATGGTGATGTAGCTCATTGTGAAGGCTTTGGGTTCAGCCACCAATACTGAAAAGCAAAACATTGCATATCTTCATTCCCTGTGTTAGATATTCATAGTAAGATGTAAGGTACTTTGCATTGTAAAAAATCTTAAAGTATATTGCTTAAGTCAATGCTAATATCAGAGTATTACCAGGAGCAGTGTTAGAGATAGCATTATACCACTGTACGAATGGACTCCAAATGGAAAAAACTACATAATTTTCCTTCCATTAGCAAAATATGAGAAAGGTATTTAAGGGGAAAGAGTAGAACAACCATAGGAAACCAGCAGCAAAAAAATATTTCTTATGATCCTCTTAGAAAAACCTAGTAAGTGTTAAGCACACTCATATTCTTCTTCTTCCTCTTTTTCTTCCACCTCCTCCTCCTCCTTCTTTTTTTTGGTACTCGGGATTGAACTGAGAACCTTGCATTTGTATCACTGACCTGCATCCTTTTCCCACTGTATCTTACTTAGTGGTTTGGACATGTACAGCTTGTGGATAATGACAATCTTAGTACAATTAGGTCCTTAACTATTAGGAAATTCTGGTGGTGTGAATTGAATAGTGTATCCATGGCAGTAAACTTTTAATTTATAAATACTAATATTCTTTAGGTAAAATTAAAATCTTGTTATTTAATTAAAGTATAAGTGGAGAATAACTTAATTCTGAGCTTTACAGTCATCCAATTAATTGCTGTTATGTAACCATTTAAATGTTACTAATAGAAGAGATACTGTTGTATTTATATTTTTATCCTAAAAGATATGTGATACATAATTTCTCACAGGATCTTCTGGGACCTTTGTTGGGTAGTCACTCTTGGTGAAATCTCTAATGTTTCTCTGTTTTCTGTTCTTAGGTTCATTAGCCCTTGGGGCACTTTCTTTTAGTACAGTAGATTTAAATTTTGGAAAATTTGTCAGACAGCATTCTATGTCTTGTTGCACCATTTTATAAGCTCTTAGACTGCTGTCAGCATACTTCATCTGGCCTAAAATAAAATTTTATTTAAATAGTTTGGTGGAAAGATACCAGGCTTTTCTACAGCATGACAGCTCTGTGTCTCCAGCACAGCCCAAGCGCCAAGGCTCCCATGTAGTAATTAAGACCTTGCTCAGGTTAGCAGGTGTTCACTAGAGGGCAGCACTGCTTTTGATCTTGTTTTCAGCAGCATTTCACTGAACAACAAATGTAGACCACAGTTGATTTTCACAGTGAAAACATATTTGGATATTTTGAAAATAACAAAACTGCACAACTGGTTCAACATTCTGTATGAAGTTGTATTTAACTTCACAATTTGTGAAGTAATATCCTATAGTATAGTAGTTTTACTAATAGTAATATCTAACTGCTTTTGTGAAAAAGTGAAGAAAGGTATTCTTCTGGGTTAACAATTTTATAAGGAATCTAAGAGAATGAGTCAGAATTTGTTTTACTATTTAGCTTCCTCTTGTTAACCCCAAGCTCACCCTGCAGCCACTGAACAGGCAGAATGGAAAAGCTCTGGGAGCCTCAGTGCTCCACAAACATGTGCTGTGAGCAGGCACACTTAGACTGTTTAGCTTTCCTGAATGGCGGGAAATGTATTGCTGACCTACCTGGGTAGAAAGTAATTTTTATACTATCTGTAAAGATTAGAATAGAAATTAGTGAGTCCTGAATTACGATGATAGTTTATTTTTGGTTTTAACAGTTCTCATCTCAATGTTAGAGGAAAGCACTACAGCATTATTGGGCATTTTTTAAAATAGAGGAAAAATGTTTAAATTCTTTAACCATTTCTATATTTTTTTCTATTGATGGGCTTAAGTTTAAAATGCAATTTTATAACCAACAAAAGAGAATTTTTTACAAGTTGCAAATTCTCTGCCTCTTTAAAATATTCTATTGTATTAACTCAAGGTAATGAGGATTTATACTTTTAAATCCTTTGGAAAATAATGCTCCAAATCATCCTGCTTTGGTATTGATGTTTAGGGAGCCTATTCAGACCAGTATTTCTAACATGCAGTGATTGTGTGACTTCATTACACATTTGTCAACTTTGAACTAATTATTTTTATACAGCGAGGGCAGGGCACTGCATCTTGTGATCGTCTTTCTTACTAATAGGATTCTGTCTGCTTCAGCAGGCAGTAATTGAAGGCTTCATGTACAGAGTAGGAAAAAAAGTTTCAGCCTTAGTGGGCCATTGTCACAGCTTCTGGTAACCAGCAGAACAGAAAGCACAAGAAAATTGAACTCAGAATAGAAAATCAGAAACCAAGAAGACTATCCAAGAGAAGAAAAAGCATGTCCTCAAGCTGTTGCATTAAGGATAGCAAATCTGATTCTGCAAAAGAAATTTTGTTTGTGAATACTCAGAGGTTGCATGCAGCCTCTCAGATAAAAATTGTTAAGTTCATGTTGTGCTATATTTTAATTGTTAGAACAGTGGCACTATAGGACTTCTTTTCCTTCTGACAAAAAGCACTTATGGTCCTACAGCTGTTTCTCACAAATCTAAAAACTAATAGGTAGCATGTATTCAGATGCATTGTTATTAAACCAGTTTCATAATTCTGACAATAGGACAGAGTAACTTAAAGAAGAATGAGACATTTTTTTCCTTAACTATTAAATTAATTATGTCTTTTTCTTAAGTCTTAAGAATTAAAGATTAAGTGGCATTTGCTAGAGATAGACAAAAAGACATTTACTAAGACCAAGTACAAATGTACCCATTTTTACCTTCTCAGCTGAACACTTAGTAGTACAGCAAAGTGAAAATTATGAAAAATACCCTGATGGTATCCTTTTAGTAATGTGGAACCCATCGCACACAAGCAATACATCTGTAATTGTCACCCACTTATTTGTTCTCATTTGTGGTGTTACTAGTTTTCAGGGTTGATTGGTCTCCAAGTCGTCTCTCCTGTATTATATAGCTCCATTCAAAAAGGTTGTATATCTTTCGTTTTTGGTGATTTTTGAGGGACCAAGGGGCAGAGGATATTTAAAGTTACATGAATCTTTTCAGGCAGGAATTAAAAATATGACAAAGAATTAGTCAGATACTTTGAATTGCAGAACATTATAAAGCCAAGCACACAGTTTTTTGTGTTTTTTTTTTTTAACAGTTTTTATCATAACACAGATGTATCTGGTCTGCAGACCATAAGCTACCCATGCCTAGTAGAGAATTTAAAAGTTACAAATGATTGGAAATCCTCAATACTTGATTAAATTATGGGATTATATGTTATTTTGCTCTTCTCTATATTATTTTTCTATAATTTTGTAGTATTTGCTTTTTAAATTAGAATTTATTGGTACATTTCAGATAGATCTATCAAACACATCATAGAAGCACAGTCTTTGAAGGGAAAAATTTTCTGAACATACTAGATTGTATACATATTAGATAAGTAAGAAAAGCCTTTACTTGTTGACTGATAGGAAGTATTGAAGGTATTTTTGTGCATATGAAGGACATGTGTGTGACCCAGAGCATTCTGTGTTCAGGATGCTGCCCTGCCTTCACGCCTATGTGTCCTTGAGCAAGTATCTCAGCTTCTCTGGGCCTCCTTGCCTTGTCCCTCCCTGGAATCTACCTGCCCATGGAGCCATATCGAATGTGAGTGGACTACTCAGAACTCGGTGCCACACACATAACAAGCAGTTAATAAATATGGCTGCTATTATTAGTGATGAAAGCTGCTCATACCTGCAGAAAAATGTGTGGTGCCATAGGGTTTTAGTTCAAGGCCAAGCATGGAGGATCTGTGTCACCCATGAAGTTTAGTGTATAACTGGTATTTCTTATGTTTAAGAACAACCTATTACTAATTCTTTCTGTAATTATCAATAAAGTCTGTGTTAGAACATGGCTGTTGAGAAGTTCAGTGATCAGTAACTTCATGGATCCCCAGTTCCACCAAAAAATAAAATACAATAACTTCATGAAAGTGGCTTTTGCTTTCCATGAACCAGAATGTTATTTCCCCATTAAATACATCCTTTTGGAACTGTGAAAGGAGATGTCAGGACATCTTATCCGTCTTCTACTATAGCAGTGCTTCCACCATGCACGGCCACCAGAGCAGAGCCCTCGTGCCAAGGCAGCTTCCACACCAGCCAGCAGAGTTTGTTGCTACACTGACTTGCTTAACACATTCCTTCTCCAGAGTAAGCAACAGCCTCTTCCCTTTCTCATCCCTATTCTTTATCGCACTAGAACTTTGTGGCCATAGGACTCCAAAAATATGTGGGAGATACTGTTTATTATTCTGCATTAAAGTTGACATTTGTCTTTACCAAGTTTGTATGATTGCAGCAGTGACTTCACAAGTTTTAAATAAAAAGAGAGACAATGTGCCTTGGGGCTATACAACCCTGGAATTCAAGCAACAGTGCTTTTGTGTTTCTGTTCAGCCTTAATCTCCTTCCCTGTGGTCCCAAGACTTGAGTGTTAAGTAAATACAATAACTAATACTGTTGTTTACATAATTATACCCTGTCAGAAATAGAGACCTCTACTGAAATATTTGTTGAAATGAATTACAGATGTATTGACCAAAGTGGTGAGAACAGTTGCATAAATGAACTGGAATATAATACTACCTTATATCTTTTGATGACATAATTGAACCAAATGGAGAAATAGCATTGTTCAAGAAGCCTAAGGACCTTAAAATTTTAGACGAAAAAATGCATAAACGAGCAAGCAGTGATAAAGGAGAGAGGTTCGTTTGGGGCTGGAAATCTTTGTGTTCTCTCAAAAATGCACTGAGCTATCTCCCCAGCCCACAAAGATGTCATTGAGATACCAAATATAGTTCTGAATCTTTCATGTGTAGGTGCAAAAGCAGACAGAGATGTGTATGGTGAGAGCTTTAGAAAACCCTCTTTGGAAATATCAGGATTCTACTTCTAAACTGGTTACATATAAGTGCTTCTCTCAGTAGGAAAGCTATTCTTTGAGGTCTTATGATTTTTAAGCATGTTTGAAGAAAGTACACAAATAAATTGGTAAGAAGGTTTCTAATGCACTTTGTCAACAACTCATTAGAAAACATTTTAAAATAACTTCATAGTGTTGTTAATATTTTCAATTTAGTGAGATTAGCATATTTGTTTTGCTTTGATGCACTATTTTAATTGTTGTTGGAAAACTGATTTTCATGATTCTATTTAGGCAAAAAAATGCCTTGTCAGATTTTACAAAATGAATTTAAGATCTAGATGTCATTAAAAAAAAAACTCAAAAAAGAAATTACTTTTCATTTAAAGAGAATCTGCTTCCTGCTTAAGTGGCTAATATTTTAATTAAGTTGGGAGTGAAGTTTTTCTGAGTGTCTCTGATAAACTCCCTCTTTTATGTTGATGATAATTAAACAGATCTCTGAGGACAGTGTGACTCTGTGCAGGGCCCATGCTAATTGTCAGACATGAGACACTGACCAGTTGGTTTGCTCTTGAATCCTCCGCAGCGTGCTGTCAGCGCGGCCGTTATATTTTTATGTATTGTGAGCTGTTGTCAGGGCTAACTGGGTGCCATTGTGGCTGGAGATGTTGCGCAAATTGAGGCAGATGGCTCAGATTCAGACACGTGTCACACAGAAAGGGGAAAGGGGATTGGCCCTGCAAAGTGGGGTCACAGCAGGTCACAGACCTGCTCTACACTTGTTAGTGTTTTCAAAAGCTCATGGGCAGCAACTTTGTTTTTCTCCAGTCATCCCTGCAATCAGACTCCCTCCCTGCAAACTGTAGACCATGCTCATGTGGAAAATGCAGGCCTGGGAGGCCCCATCCTTGTCCCCAGTGTGTCTGGGGCTCCACTGTGCAGGCAGAATGGGTTAGCGGGATTGACAGAAGTTCATTGTGCCTCCAACGGCTTTTCAGTCAATTGCAGTGCTTAAAAGGCTAGTTTTGCTTTTAATTCCATGTAATTAGTAGATTCTTCATGTCTTGGAATTTAGCAATAGAGAATTAGACCTCAAGTTTCCTCTATTATATTCTAAAGCTGAAGGGAAGATCTAATGTTCCAAACCCTAGGAAGAGGGCTCAAGACAGAGGCAAGTGTAAGGTTGCACTTGGCTGTCACGTGGTTTGGTATCGTGTCATCATTAACAGCAGAGATTAAATCTGAGTATTTTTCCATGAGTGAATTCATTGAGCTTAGTAAGAATTTCATAATATGCATAAAATTATCTAACTTCATGCATAATCATTTTCAGATATGAGAAATTAAAATTCCAAGCTCTTTTCTTAGCATGATTTAAAACTAAAAATATACTATCTTACTTTAAATAGCCCGGTGGGTGGTGAAATGTTAAACACTAAATGAATGCTTCCCAACTACATCATAATGGAGAACTATCCATGCATATTTGTCATGCCAGCTAGTAAATAACATAGACTTCCTTTTCCTATTCTGGTTTTAAAATGCACTAAAATTACCTGCTGTGGTAAACATGGGCTGGACAGTTTATTGATTTTTTTTCAGAATGCTTGGATTTTGGTTTTTGGCAGAAGGGAACCTGCAATAAATTATTCGACTGAAGAAAAAAAGAGTATTTGAAACCTATTTGAATTTATGCTTCTCCCTTTTTTTTTTACGCTCATGATAAAAGCTCTTTTTCCCCCCCTTTCTAGGTTTGCAGCTAAAACTGTGCACAGTGGGTCATTGATGCTAGTCACAGTGGAACTGAAGGAAGGCTCCACAGCCCAGCTTATCATAAACACTGAGAAAACCGTGATTGGTTCTGTTCTACTGCGGGAGCTGAAGCCTGTCCTGTCCCAGGGGTAACCTGCTTACATCTGGACTTCAGAATCTGGCACACAACAAAAGTGCCTGGCATCCACTACTGCTGCCTTTCATTTATAATAATAGCCCTTCCATCTGGCAGTGGGGGAAGAATACACTCTTGACATTCTTGTCTCCTGCTTTAGAATGCTAGTGTGTATCCATCATGTATGCAACGCTTTCCCCCTTTTCGCTTTGCTAACCAAAGAACATATATTTTACTGTCAGTTATTTTAACTCTTGAATCCATGTGGCATTTTCTCTGTCCTATTTCTTTTGGCCTCCTCATCTTCCTCTTTTTCAACAGTGATAGACATAAATCAGATATTTAAAGTGCTTTGGAAATCATCTTCCCTTTAGCTCTAAGCCAGAATTAGCAAACAAATATTGTAAATGGCCTCTCAGCTTGGTATATGAAAATGAAATAGCATACTTCTTAGAATTAAATGTAAAAACATAGGCTCTGCAAAATTTCGTTCTTTGAGTTTCCTGGTATTTGTGATTAGTTATTGACAACTGTCATTGTGAAATTATCTCAACATAATAAGATAAATAAACTAGTATATGAATAGCATTTGTCTTTGCATTTTTAGTGAGAAACTATATATCATCCTGAAGTTCATATGCTGAGCTTTCTTTATTCTAAAATAAATATAGTTGAATTATCCAGAAAAATAATGGGATTTAGTTAGTCAAAGCAAGAACACTTTAATACCAGGAGAGTTTCTATTTGTGTTACAGGGTAGTTTTCCAGGAGAAGGCCTAGTGTGTATAATAACAATGAAAGCCTTCATGTCTGTACCTGTTACTGGGGTGTGATTATAATACCTGTTACACCTGCTCAATAAACTTTTTGAATTTTTTTCTTTATGAATCTTGGTGTGCAGCTTTGATAAAAGTTAACTAATACATGCTTAGGTTTAGAAATTTGAAAAATATTTCTGTGATCAACATATTAACTTCTTTTCCTAGCATGTTTATTTGCTGACTTAGGCAAGTTACTGTTTTTATTAATATTATTCTATAATCAGAACATTTTTCTAGCATTTTATGCCTTTTTAATACCAGTTGAAAGTTTATTTGCCTTTCTGATAGAAAGTAATAGATTGTGGGGACAGTGGTTCCCTCTGTTGAAAGTCTCATTAGTAATGGCTGGTTTGGGTCGGTATACTTTGGCTAAAGACCTGACCTCCCTGTGTAGCCAGGTGACTTGGCTCTTGTGGGGCCAAGCAGTCCATTGGCCTCATGTAGCTGAGATTTTAGGCACATGCCACAGTTCCTATCATTAATAACAATTTTTTAAGTAAAAAAATAAATACCCAAAACATCATAGATTATAATCAGAAGTAAGAATGCAAAACATTCTTGGAAACATACATATTAAGGAAACCAAAACAGACTATGGATAAAGTAAGTTTTTAAGGTTGAATACTGAAAGCAAGAGTAAATAAGACTGAAATGTTTCTGCTCCCTCAGTGTAGCAGTGAGTCTGAAGAAAGTGCAGTCACATGCAGTTGAACACCATTTCTGTTTGCAGTGGGCTGCCTGCACCACAGTGGTCTCACGATGTTCATAGAGCTATGGACTCACCAAGTGTCTCCGCATCACTAAGCAACACATGACTTGCGGTAGAAGGCACATGCATGCATCCTCGTCTGCTGTGCTCTTACTGATACCAGAAATACCTCTCTCCTTGTGGTCTGTTGGCTTCTTCGTTGTTAGGCCTGTTCCTTGGGATTCAGAACTTTGGCTTTTAAATATATTTTTATTAGTATATACTGGTGATACATAATGAATATATTCATTGTGGGATATTGGTACATATACATGTTACATCTTTTTTATCTTTTTTTCTTTTGCTGGTCGTGCTGTTAGTGGTGGTTTTTTTGAGGCAAGGTCTTACTATGTAGCCTTGAACTTTCAATCCTCCAGCCATAGACTCCCAAGTGCTGGGAATACTGGTGTGTGTTACCACACTTGACACATATTATTTCTTGAACTCAGGATTTTTAGATAACTTTTCCAGCCAGGCATGGTGACACATATCCCTTGCTATTCCCAAGGCTTATGTAAGAGAACCACAAGTTCAGACACCACTGGATGACTTACCACTTAGTGAGATACTATCTCAAATTAAAAAGGGCCAAGGATACATCTCAGTGCACATGCTATGGGTTCAGTGACCAGTAACAAATGTTATATAGAACTAAGCAGACTAACTTTTCTGACAAAAAAGTATACTCACTGGTATCATTAAGCAGAGAAAAGCACATGTTATGACAGAAAGGTTTTTAGTTTTCTTAAATTAGGCCACTCATCTTTGAAAACAGATGGTACATTTATATTTTCTTAAACTAGGAAAATTTCCATGGGTTTTTTTTATCAATAACTTAGCATCATTAAAATATTTCTCACATAAATGAAATCAGAAAAATGACCAAAGTCCCAAGTTGAAGGTTTAGGTTTGTCCTTTTTTTTGGTGCAATGACTCAGAGTTCCTTGCCTCAAATTTCCTTAACTTTATCATAATCATGATTATCTTTAAATTGTTCCATTGAGTCAAGTTACTGTGGAACTCTTAATTCTCACTGTATTTTTTCATTTTAATGTTCTCTTAATGGGACATTTTATGTACACCGATCTTGAAGAATGGCTCTCATATTTTATAATACACTCACTTTATTTATAGGAAAAGAATTTTTTAATACTGAAGTGCCAGTAACAGTGAATTTCTCAGATTAAAACACTGTGTACTTGCCCTTCCTAATAACTATTTGCAAATATAAATACTTATAAAAATTTACTTTCATAATTTGTGTTTCTGTGGTAAAGAATTTAGATTTCCTATTTGAGGATAAGAGTCCAAAAAGATGAAATAATATAAAGTGAGATTTTTTAAAAGAATTGAACTAACTGAAGCTACCCAAGATCTTTTACCCGTTTTGTTCTCTATCATTTCTCTCATTTTATAGGGAACTCTATTTAGAGAGGGAGAAAAAATGCTATCCACAGAATAAGCTCTATAAAATTAACAAGTCTTTTTCTTTTAATGTATTTGATATAAGGTCTCACTACACAGCTCAGACTAGTAGTAATCCTCCTATTTCCAGCCTCCTCAGCACTGGAATTATAGGTGTGTGCCTTCACGCCCAGGGTGTCCCTGCACTTGTCTAAGCAAGCGCTTAGTCCACTGAGCCATCTCACTGGCGCTTAAAATTAATAAGTCTTAGTATTCTCTTTTCTGCTTAAAAACTGTGCTTTGAAAAACTTGCTGGACTACGGCCAAATGTCAGATGGTGCTCTGCAGTAAAGCAGTGGTGCTCCATAGGCTAACATGCTCTCATTTGAGAAGCTTTTACTTATATAACTAACACGGGCTCATCCTTGTCACAATCCCATTTCTTTGGTACCAAGTTAAAACTTTTCCAAGGTTAGATGCAGAGGTCTCAGTACCCCACTTCCCCACAGGTAACAAGCAGGCACACCCGTCAGGGTCCATGCTGCTTCTGTCCTTCCCTCAGCTGTAGGTTGGTTAATTGACAGTTACTTTCTGACTGTACCTGTGGTTCTTTTTGGGGGGTGGGGGGATTGTTTTGGTACCAGGGATCACACTCAGGACCTTGTTCTTGCCAGGCAAGCACTTACACTACTGAGCCATCTTCCCAGCATGACCATATTTGTTTGCATTTGTAATAAATCCTTTCACCTTCACTCTGCCTTCTAACTTGACCCTTTGCCTCTAGAGACGTTTTTGTGATCATTTTAATTTCCTTCTAAGATTTTGGAGGAATTAAAAAAAAAAATCAAGGCCGGCACATTTATAGTAGTGTTAGTCATAGTCTTAGATGGATGGAAATTGTAGTAAATGGAAAAATAAACCTTTGGATGGACCAGAAGCTGCTTTTCTGAGTCTTCACAAAGCGTCCATCTCCTTTCTTTATGTGTATGCTTGACATATAGTGTTACTAACTGAATGTTTTACTTCCTTTTTATGTTGGTAGCATTACTTTTCTTTTTCTTCCAACTCTGCTTTGGAGCAAGGAGAATATTGTAATCCGACATGGGAAGCTAGCCATCTTTCTGAAGACAAATATTTTAAATTCCATATAGTACCTTGACCAGCAGACTGGCAACATAGCTCTTCACAGCCTGAGGTGGCTGTTGAGGAACACCATAAGGTAGAGAACTGTTTACCACAAAGCACTGATGTGTCACTACGTCAGGGTCCTGAAGTGACCAATCAGTGGGGAAGGGAAGGAACACTGTTCTTAGCTGAGGCCCTATCTAGAGCTCTCTCAAGTATCTTGATACAGAGAGCAGTGCTAGCCATGTGCAGATCAGCAGCTCCCATCCTGTTCTGACCTCATTGTGCTGCTGTTCCCTCCCAGTCTTCCCAGAGCCGATCCCAAGGGTCTGCAGTGGCCCAGAGGATTGTGGGCGGGGCATGCTACCCTGAGAACAGCTGTAGGCCAGGCAAAAAGGGCTGAGGAGCTGGCGGTCTGGAGAGCAAGTAAGCCCAGCCTGGTGGCTTCCTTCACTCTCCTACTTGGGAGCCCATGGTGGATATTTCCTGGGGATTTTAATTATTTCCTAAGCCTTGCAGATTCTACAATGAGTCAGACGTATGGTCAAGGTAACTAAAAAATACTAAATTCCATTGATGTCTATTTACAGGTTAAGTGATTATGACTTGAGGTGTTCGCAATTTCTAATCCTTTCACTTCATGTTGTCTTTCTGTGGAGCCGCTTATGTGTACCTAATCACTTACATACATAATACCTGGCCAATTCTGTAAATATATACTCTGAACATTTCAAACCCTGGGAACCCAAGAATGGAGTTATTACTGCTGACTCAAACTTACCTTAAGTGACAACCAAAGACACTGGTTTCTCCTCTACAACCTTAAGAGACAAAAGCTTCAAAGGTTTAAATCTAGGAAAATCTTTATTTTGATCAGTAGATGACATTTCCGGGTGGGTCATTCAGGCTGAGGTTGCAGAAGCTATGTGGGCTCTAGAGGAGGTGGGAAAACTTACCTCTTCCACCCTGCCCATATCTGACCTGGCTTGGAAGGGCTGGGAGAGGCTGTGTTGGGAAGCTGTCACAAAACCCAGGGAGATGGAAAACAGCTTTCTCAAACTGTCCCTGTGCCAGGATTCCAGTTTCCCTTGCTAGGTGACCATCTTCTTCCCACCTCCATGTAAGAACCAATTTTTTTTTTTTTAGTGGGGGGAGCAGTATGATGAATTGAGGACTCTTGTTTCTTATGGGGTCAACCATCTCCATGGATAACAGGAAGGAATTGTTAAGATGATTCATGTTCCCCAAAAAAGTTAGAATTGCCATGGCAGAGTAGTTTAAAAAGCTTAAAGAAAGGTGAATGCCTCAGCCTAAGCCTTCACCCCACCTCTAGTGAATTCCCTCTCTTATGGAATTAGGAGTGGCAGCCAGCATGTAGTGTGGACTCAAACATCTGCCAGATCTGTGGAAGTTTGGGGAAGATCCTATTTCCTCCCAATTTAAGTTTGAGTTTTGAGCCTAAAAACTTGAATCCAGGCTGAAAGCACCTCTTGGTGGGATCATGGAGAAACCCTCCCCACCCAAGGGCACCTTCCCGTGACCCAGAGTCCTCATTGTGCCCAGGCCTCATCCAAACCCTGAGGCCTGAGCAAAAACACCTTGTAAACAAAGTTATGGACAGCACAGTTTTCTAATTGAAAGTAATCATGATTTCTGGGCTGTGGCATAATTACCTAAAAAAAATGTTATTTGATGATTAAGATTCTGGAGTGAATTGTGTTCTTTGGGCTCTCGCACGGTTCCTCCATCAGGGACTTGGTTTCAGCAGCGTGCAGCTGCTGGAGTTGATTTACAGTGCTGCGGCTGTGGCTGGTCATAAATAAATCCTCTTATATAGTTGTTATGAACACCTGTTAGATCATCTGTCAGCAAAGCGCTGTTCACATTTATCATGGTGCGGTAGTTATTTTACCTCAATCCATTTCCAACTGACTCAGCCGCCATCGCCAGGTTACTATTACCACACCATAATCGCTCGTTCCCACTCCACGTTACAACTTGCAGATAAAAGATTTCACTACTTGGCCAAATTTCATAAATAAAGGAGCAGTTCAGTGCAGTAAAAGTTTATTTTTGTCATCATTTGTCACCCCATTATTCTATAAATCAAATGGAATAGCACTATTGCCAGCTCAGGCGTTGCTGTCTGCCTTAGGCATGGAAATGGTCCGTTTCTTCCTTTTAGATGAGTTGACATGTCTTTCAGACTTAACCGGCTTATGGCTTTGTTTCACCCATTTTATTTTATTACCCCTTTGGAAAAATCCTTGGGGAGCAGAAAGACTTAAGAAGTGAAATGGAAACAGAAAACAGAGGCTGGCACACTGCTTAGCTGAGTGATCTACATTCCCCCAACCTGCAGAAACTTGATCAGCACCCCACTCAGACATTGCACCCTTGACTAAGGATGCTTTTCATAAACTTCCAAGAGGGTGGTAGTTTCTATTTTGGAAAGGCCATTACAATACGGAGTTGCAGATAATATCTGATGTCTATCCCAAGAGATCCTGTCTATTTGACAGGCTTTATGCAAAGAAAAGACTAACTGGTTTCTTTCCTAAACTACATTTTTAATGGTTCTGAGCTTTGAAAAGGAATGGTCATCTCCAGAGAGTGTCCTGCCCCTAGAGGGTTGTCGGCTGTGGAGCGCTGGAGGAAGGAAGAGTCAAGATTTATTAGCAAGCCACAGACTGTCTCAGGCGTGAGTCTGAGGAGAGCAAATGTCCCTTGGTTAAGAGGGAGAGGACAGAAAAAGCTGAAGGGATGGGGTCATAGAAAAGGGTTTATAGTTGATATTATACTTCTGAGTTGGTTCTAATTCAAGTTACATTCTTCCTAGTCATTATGTAGCTCATAAATTCAATAAAGTGTTTTACTATTACTATAAAAATGACAGGAGGGGGGTTTTATGTTGTAAGTTTCGTTAGTTGCTCTTCTTGTTTTATGTTGAAGTTCTCAGGCCATTATGTCATTAAACTCCTTGGAGTCTGAAGGGCTCAGGGCCCCCACTCTTTCCTTTAGCACTCTTGACCAGGGCAAATGTTGGCCCAGGCTGGAGCAGGTCACCAGACACAGACCGATGGCTGTGGGGCCAGGAGGGCAAGGCTCTTCCAGGCTATTCCATGAGAAGTAGGGGTGGAAAAGTTGAAAGGTCTGGATGGGAGCCAAGCTTTCGGCAGTATGCTCCAGCTGTAAGAATCACCCTGAACAGAGTCCTTTGCTCAGCAGGGGAAGAGGGCTTGCTGGCTAATGTGTGCTTGGCTCCAGCTCCAAGGACCAGGAACTGTTGTTGTCTGCATCATCATATTGGCCTGGGCTCAGACTCCTTGCTAACTTGTTGACTTTCTCACAGTCCTAAGTCCCTGATAAAGTTCTAAGTAAATTCAAGGTTCTAAGTAAATTTTAGGGTTTCGGGAAAGGAAGCACCACTCTCTTCTGGCTGATTCCAGAGAAGCAAGGGGCATTTCTGCTCTAGGAAACTTGGCTCTCTCCAGATGTTTGTTTTGAACAGAATGTCCACAAGGAAACAGCAACTACTAATTCTCCGGCCAGAGTGCATCAGGGCCTTAATCTAAAGCCTCCCATCTATCCAGCTGTCTGGCATTTGCTATTATAGGGCACCCACAGAGAAATGAGGCTGTGGCTTTATCACTGCACCCAGGGTGACAACTTGATTTTCTGCTTTCACCGCAGGCAGCAGCAGCCCAACATGATGGGGCTGTTAATTTGTGCATTTCATGGTGTCTGTCAGGGGGGCCAGGAGAGGAGGGCTTCGGGGGGAAGGGAATGGAGCATGTCCCAGCCTCGGAAGCACCTGTCTGCATTGACGGCGCAGAGCACTTCTTATTAGCGTGCAGGTCTCTAAATGCAGCCGGGGGATGACAGCCTGGCATCCCAGCACCCACACACTGTGACAGGCGCCGGCAGCCGGTCCCATTGTTTGCCCTTGATGAGCATGTCATTAATGGAAATAGAAGAAAGTGAGGGCCACATCAGTATTCAAATAGCCTCTATTCTCTCTGCCAGTCACCCGGCTGGCTCAGCCTGCTGCAGATTTCCTTCTGCGTGCTCCTCTTAGACTTTTTTAAAAACAGATTTATTCCCATTGCGTACAAATCCTTCCCATGTTTTTCCTGGTTTCATCCAATCCTGTGTTTACACCCACCTCTTTAAACTGGATTTGGCTAGATGAAAGAGACCTGGGTTCATTTGGATTGCAAAGGTTTAATTAGCAAGTGCATGCTATTTGCAGCCCGAAGAATGCAGGCTGCCCGGTCCAGAAGCTCTGTGCCTGAGTCCTGCCAGTCTTCTGGGAAGGTGCTGGCCCCTCGGTGCCTCTTTTAGCAATGACAGACAGTGCAAGGGAGCCTGAAGGCAGAGAATGTGACTTGTCCAAGCCTGGCTTGCCTGGAAAACAATGGTTCCTTTTCTCAAGCATGGGAAATGAAAGCCAGGTTAAGCAAAGCAGCCAGTGTTGCACTTTGGTTCAGGAGAGCTATGCCTCACGCATAGTTATTTATAGCCAAGTGAAGAGTGACTGGGTCCTAAATACATGTTTCCGTCTTTCAGACCCTGTGTTGGTCTGTTTGCTTAATAATGTAATTAGTGCTCAGAGGGAGAATATTGATGCCGCTGCCAGCAGTCATTGCTCTCCCGTGCGCGGCCCGCTTGGCTGTGTGCTCCCTGCTTTGGTAGCTCCACCCTGTGTCACCCACACGACCCCTAGAGACTCCTCCTATAAGACATGAGACTCCACACCCCCTTACTTTGGAATCTCACATATGGAAGGCGCACATTGTCCAGGTGCTGGAGAAGTGATTGTGGATGAAGGCTGCAATGAAAGACCACTAATTTCCCTCTAATCTTTCAGTAGGGAAAGGTCAGAACTGCTTGCTGTGCATTTCCTTAGCAAAGCCCTTTGCTGGTGTTAATCTTAGCACTGACTGGGGCCTTGGCTCTGGCACATCCCAGTCTTTCTAGGTGGTATTGATGGATGCTGAAAACTACTAGCTCCATGCCTGGGTCCTGGGAATTGGGCCTCACTCTGCATCTCCTCACTAAAGATGAAGAGAGTCACACTGACTGAACGCTGTGCTCCTGAAACCCCTCACATTGCTGGTGCCACTGCAGAGTGGCCATACTGGATGTCCTGGGACCGTTCCCATCTGTGGTACTATGGCCCCTTTATTCATTTGATCTGAAGATGCATTTTCTCAACTGTTTATCTGAAAACCCACACTCTCCCTTGAGGAGAGGCCCAGAGAGGTGATTATGGTTTAAAAAGCTAGGTCATAAATTGTCTTTCTGTGCTTACTTGCTTTGCAACAGAGGGAATCCACAGAGGACAATTCAAAAGGAAAAAAACGGGAGGGGGTGGGAAACCAAGGTGTCAGCTTTAGTGTCAGAGTAATGGAAAATTTTTCCACATTTGATTAATTATTAAGGGATCTGTTTAATAAAATATAGAGAGAACATTTATTTTGTCTCTCTACAATCGTTGGCATGACCCAAGACCCCTATTTTGGAAGTGAACAAAAAGCTATTGAGATATAACAATAAATTTTGTCAAGGGTCTTTCTAGAAGTGGCCACAGGGCCATCCTGACAGATTTAAGACAGAAATGCCACAGCTGACACTGAAATGTGTCAAATCCAGGGGCTTCCCTTGGCAGGTTGCTGTCAGCAGCCTCCCCCAACATGTGGATAAAGTAGAATCACTGACCTAGAAAAGACTGTGTGCTGGTAAGGGTTTTCCTTTTGCTCTCTAGAAAATTATTACCTTAAAATACAGGTCCAATGATTTAGTATTCTTGGAGGCTTTCTTACCTCAAATGGAGAAATTCATTGAAGAAATCCACTCCTTTTTGTCTGTTTGTTTTTTGCTTTTCTTTTTTAGTTTTTTTTTTTATTTTATTGAAGGACAAATAGCAATGAGATAGTTCCAAATCAAATTATCAGGACAGATTCAATAATTAATACATTGCATATTTGCATAGTGGTTTTTTGTTGTACAAGGTACATTCTTGATATTCTACTTACAAACACCATTAGAGCAAATGTTTCTAATCAATGAATTAAAAAAATTTAGCTGTATACATACCTTATTTTTTAAAGCTGAATAATAGTACAGTTTCAATAATTAATACTTTCTGCCTTGTTATCTTCCTAGTAGTTATCCCTAGTACAAGAAGCTGACAGAATATCCTGTCCAAACACTATTAGTGCAAATCTTGCTTCTCATAGAATTATACAGAGGTACTGCATATTTACCCTAACTACTGTTTATACAAACACAGAATGGTTCTTCCTTTGTATCTCCTTTTTTTTTGCCACTCATTCTTTTTGGATAAATTATTTTTTAAAAACTCTCTACCCATGATTCTATTTTATTGGAACTTAGATATAAATATTGGGGTCTCGTGAAGAAATATCCTATTTAAAGCGAATGGACTTCCAACCCTCAGGGAGAAAAATGTTCTTTTTATGTGTAAGATTAGTGTGCTGAATCTCTTTCATTCAACTGCATGAATTCATAATGATTTAAAGTAGCCTCATACAGATTTATAAACGTGCATACTAATTACAAAGCACCTGAGTAGCCATTTCAGAGTCTGGGTAGATTATGCAGTTCAGGTTTCCAGTTGCTTCCCACTCTTCTGTCAAGAGAGCACGGGGAAGCAGTCCCACTCATCTGCCACTGATGTGTTCAGCCAGACTTCACCCCTCGCCCCTCCACTTGCTCTACCTGCTTTTCCCTTTCCAAGCTCCCATCTGGAGCCTTCAACACGGGGCACCTCTGTGGAGCTGACCGTCTTGCAAGGCCACCTCCAGTCTCCTGACTGTTCATCGAAGCACACAGCTCTCTTGGGGCGGGGCCTAAGCAGGGTGGAACTCACAGGTGGTGTTGGAGGGTCAGAGTGGAGACCAGTGACTCCTCCTGTCCGGACTGCACCGTCTTCTCTCCACCTATTTCAGGGTAGGCTCAGAACACTCCGGAAGGAATCCCAGAGCTGTTTATCTGCAGGTAGTTTCAATTCCTCATAAATGGAAAAGCAAGGCAAGAAAACCCCTTCGCTGGGCCACGGTGAGGTGAGGTGGGCAGGGGAACAGTCTGCTCTTTCAGGTGGTCGCTTATCCCCAAGCCTCACCTGTGCTGCTGTAACCGTAACTGGGGAAGCCCACAACGCTTCACCCCTAGCACCGCTGACTTGGCCTGTGCATCAAAATAAAGTTTTCTGTCTGTTTCTGTCTGTCTGTCTATCTGTCTGTCTGTCTGTCTGTTTCTCTCTCTCTCCCCTCTCCCAAAGCAGAGCAGTTTACACGCTAATCCAGAAGTGATCTGAGAGAAATTACTAAAGCCTATGTTTACTTTTTATCTCATGCTTCCCACAGTTCTACTTTGGTATCTTTCACAGTGAACTTAATGTGTTGGGATAGGACAGTTAGACTACCGTGTGTGTGGTAGTACAATAATTAGTGATAACATTGTAAGTAGTGATACATGTATACAGTTTACAGATAAATGTCCTCTGTCAAAACCACCTGCAGACCTTTCTCTATGCTGCTAAAATCCCGAGCCAGTAGCTCGAGCTCCTGGTTATTTTCTCCCTCACAGTGGACTGCAGAGTAGACAGGGGCCTCTATCTCCCAGGGCCGGGAAGTCTTACTGCTTCCCAGACAGTAATGAGAATGAGACCTCCCTTGGCCTCTCCCAACCCTCGCCCCTTTTCCTTAGAGCCATTTAGAGCAGAGCACTCAGTGTTCAGTCACCTTAACGAAGGAGTGCGGAGGAGGGGGAGGCAGCCTCCCCTCGCGAGCAGGTTCTCCGTGCAGCGACTAATTACAACCTCCTCCGCACAAGTTGGAGGCAGCGGCCCAGGGCGGCGGAGGGCGGGCCCGCGCAGTGGGGAGGCATCTGGACCCATCTCATTAGGAGTGAGGGATGGCTGGGGATTCGCAAAAGGTCACTGCCTTCGAGGTAGATAAATTACCTATAAGCCTTCCGCAGAGTTGGAGGACCTGTTTGGTAGGGAAGTTTTCATTCTATCAAAGATTTTATGGCTTCTATTTTGTTGCACAGGCAAAGGAAAATAATTAGTAATTGACAAAGTAAGTGCAGGGAATAAAAAAAGTGTAATGTTATTCTAATAGGCCTTGTCTTGGTCTTTAACTTTTCACTTGCAAGCTGCATTATTTTTTAACTCCGATGTATAAAACTCATTCACACTGAGAAAGTGGAACCAACTGCTGTTAAACAATTGAGGGGAGCACTAACCAGTAATGGGATAGGCTTTAAACTGCCATAAATATTGTTCCTTTTTATTGTGTTTGAGTTTTAATGATTCCCATAATCCCCTGGTTACAAACTAAATAGACACATTCTTAGGCATTACTCAAATACATTTTTGTCTTAACCCATATGAATATGAATATATATATATATATATATATATATATATATATATCCCAAAATTGCCTGTTAGGTGAGTTTTTCATGTGGGGCTCTAGTTTTAGTTGACCTTCCAATTTGGGAGACAACCCCCACCCCCAGATTTTAACAATAGTTTATTGTTGTTTGGGGACAGGGTCTTCCTATGCAGTGCAAGCTGGTCTTGAACTCACTATGTAGCTCAGACTGACCTCTAACTCATGGTGATCCTCCTGCCTCAGCCTCCCAAGTGTTGGGGTTATAGGCACTATGGCACTACCACCAGCAGATTATAACAATAGTAACACTGAAATCAAAATTTCTCAAAAGATGAATTTCACCTACCCACTGGGGTTAAGATGTTGCTTATAAATTAGGCTGGTTTTCATGGCATAGTAACATTGGAATGCTTGCTCTTTCACACTTACATGGTCCCAGGGATTTCTCTTTCATGAGGTCTTTGCCATTTCAGACCCAATTGTCTGCTTTGGAAAAGATCTGTAGTCCTGTGAGATCTCACAGGTTATAAGAAATAAATGATAAAGATACATGGGAAAGGAAAACAGGACATTATATACTGATTGTACTTATTTTTTAATCTTCCATGCATACAGCAGTTCCTCTATGTGGTCTTAGGCTAATTATTTTTAAATTACATTTCTCCCTGTATCCTAACAGCCAGCTTTGAGAGATAAAAGTGCACCTTAGAAAGCCTGGCCCCCTCCTCAGAGTCAGACAGCAGTGAGGGCACTGGCCCAGCTCACACCTTGTATGGCTCCTAGAATACACACAGAGCCCACTGTCCTCTATCCAACCATATAGGAGGGGCAAGAAGGGAACCTACACTTCACTGAGATAACCTGCACTTGTGAAATGTTAAATTACTGACACCGTCTTAGTTATAAGAACCTAAGTGATGAATGATCTCCATTTATGGGCTGGGATTGAAGGAAAGTTTCTAATTGCATGAGAAAAACACACATTTTTAAAACTAAATAGTTCAATCTGGAGAAGGCACATGACACAGCCCCATTTATGGGTCTTTCCAAGAGTCTCTCCTTACCCAGTTTCCTGGGTTCTTTATCTAATCTTAATCGTTTAAGTGACTTGCTTACCCGTTTCTTCAGAGACTGTTCCACTCATTAATACAACTCACGATCAGGGAATTTTTTATGGATAATTAGAAGCTTTTCTTCTAAATTTATTCTCGTTCACTTCCTTTGAATACTGAAATGAATAGACCTGAGAGCCTGACCCCCTGATGTGTACAGGTGCCTAGCTTGCTGCTGGGTGGATGTGGCTTACCTCCTTATCACCCAGGGACTGGCATCTACAGATGTCCTACCAATCAGGATCCCAAGGGCTCCAGATGAAAAGGTCATGTAGTGAAGAAACTGGGCAGCCTTACTGCTCCCATGGCATTGTTCTACCACTGGCTGGACATCACTATCCTTCAGTACAACCCTGCTTTACTAGGGGCCAGGGCTGGACCTTGGCCCTGGGCAGAGAAATACCCTCCATACCATCCACTTCCTATAGTATTGAAGCCTGATACAAAAATACTTGAGTTTTTCAAGTCACATAAATAATCCAGTTTCATTTCCTCTCAATTTCAAGGCTTGTGCGTGTCCTTTGTGACTTCTACAATGCAAAAAAGGAGGACCTACAAGACCTAAGCAAAATTACAGAGTAGAGTGTGGTTTCCTGAAGGACTGAGGAAACAAGAATCCAAAAAGGACTTTTAGAGAAATCTGACTCTTGGGAAATCTCTTACTTTAATTATTTTGCCCCAGGATAGTATCCCGTTAGCCTACCTGTTACACTGTTTTGAAAAAAAGGTGATTCCTTTGACAAATATAATAGACATCCTATTTGTATTTACCTTTTAATGCTACACACAGTGCACTGGTATTGAGCTGAATAGGGCTCCAGGAGAAAATGCAGTTAATGAATAGTCACAAAGTTGCTAATCTGATCAATGCTGGCTGATAGGACATTTAATCTGATTGTCTCTGGTTGCAACTGTGCGGAGCTTGTTGGCAGCAGAGCACTGTGCTGGCTGGCAGGAGCATTTGTGGACCATTCATTACTGGGATGAGGGTAGGGGAGAAGTAGACATGGAAAGGGGAGAAAGTCCAGTAGAAAGTTGCCCTGCAGAGAGCATGACTCCTTGCTTGTATGCTTATATACATTTAAGAAGAAAAGGAAAATAAGAAAATAATTCTTCAGACCCCACCTCCTGCTCAGCAGGGATGTGGACCTCTGCTAAGGAAGATAGTGGCAGGAACATCATTTAGAGATATTCCTAAAAACCTGGCTGGATGGCAGGACTGCCTACCCTGCCAAGGATATCCATCATGATCAGGAGTGAATAGCTCCTCCTAGAAGTGTAGAGATAGAGACCCTTTCAATTGGCCTGGATTGAAATGTGCAGCCACTTCCATGTTTAGGTTACAGATGGCAGAGGGAGACAACACACACCGTCCTCTGCCTCCTCCTGGATGCCCTCTAGAAGCCTGCTGTGGGGCCAGAAATATTTCAAGGTGTGATTGAAATATATAGTGAATGTTGAAATTTTAAAAATGTATTGCAGAAAAAGACACATTGCCATTAAGCCCCCTCAGGCTGGGGAGATGGCTCAGTGGAATAAGTGCTTCCCTGGCAAGCGCAAGGGCCTGAGTTTAATCCTCGGTTCCACCAAAAAGAAAAAAGGCATTAATCCCCTCAAAATAATCCCCCAGCCCACTTACCACATTGTTCTTGCCATTTTCTAAAGCAGTTCTGTTTTTTTGTTTTGTTTTTGGTGGAACTGGGAATTGAACTCAGGCCCTTACACTTGCCAGGGAAGCGCTTATCGCACTGAGCCATCTCCCTGGCCCTGAAGCAGTTTTGGAAGTCTTCCTTCAAGAGTGTCTTAATTGCACTGTGTGGCTGCACTGCTATCTTGAATGGACTCAAAACATTTATGACAATTTCTGTCCAATAAAACAATAAGGTGAAAGATGGCGTTCCTTAAGTATAAGCCGGCTCGCCTGGCAACTCTTCCCCCTATCCTCGACCCCGCCGAATACGACATATCTTTGGAAACCCGGAGGGCGCAAGCCGAGTGCCTGGCCATAAGAGCCCGGCTCAAACGAGAGTATCTGCTTCAGTACAACGACCCCAAATGCCGAGGGCTCATCGAAGATCCTGCTTTGATTCGTTGGACCTACGCAAGATCAGCTAACATCTATCCCAATTTCAGGCCCACTCCCAAAAACTCACTGATGGGACTTGTGGGTGGACTTGGGCCCCTCCTTTTCTGGTTTTATGTTTTCAAAACTAGTAGGGATAAGAAAGAAAAGCTGCTCCAGGTAGGAAAAGTGGAACAACCATTTCATATCTCATATTAAATCTGATGACTGTGATGATTGTGTTTTCTTGCTTAAATAAATCTTCAAAAGGCCGGGTGTAATGGCGCACACCTGTAACCCCAGCACTGGGGAGGCTGAGACAGAAGGATGCTGCCAATCTGAGATCAGCCTAGACTACTACTGAGTTCAAGGCCAGGCTGAACTACATAGTGAGACTCTGTCTCAAAAACAAAAAATAAATAAATCTGTGAATCACTAAAAAAAAAAAAAAAACCACAATATGGTGAGTCCTTATCTACCTTATTCACCAGAGCTGGCACCACTTGACTTCTGGTCTTCCCCAAAGTCAGAATGACTGTGAGATGTAATCGTTTTTAATCCACTCTGAACCTCAGGGCAGCCAAGTCAGTGCAGCTAAAGACACTCCTGATAGAGGGCTTATGTTTTGGCTGGAAAATAAAAACAAGTGCCAATCTGGGCACAACCCAGACTTGAAGAGAAAGTCTTTTGCAATGGCCCTCACTTGGCCTCTGGAGAGGTACTCACCTTGTTGTTGGCAGCTAAATTAGATAGAAATATTATAGGCAGTCAGACAGAGCCAGGCCCTCAAGGAGATAACAAAGAAGACAAGATACCTTACAACTGTAAGAGGGACACATGCCCCTGCTGTGGGCCAGACCTAAAGACCAACAATTGAACAAATGCTTACCTCCCTAAAGATTAGCATTCGGGATTGATCATCACCCTGAGGAAATCTGGAAGAATCATTAACCCGACTACTATCAGCTAGCTTCTGGCCAAAGTCCTGTTTTATATTCATGCCGCTTGCTATGTGACTCATTTCCCCATTTGGTCCTGGACTTAATCAATTTTACCTGAGCAATGCTGTTTGTAATTTCCTTGGTTGACAATAGTTTTGTCCCACCTCTTGTTCACCTAAATGAGTTCCCATGCTCTCTACCTTAGATCCTCGTGGTTTTACACTATAAAAGTTCCTGAAAGAGCTTCCTGAGGGACCACACACTTGGGGCCCCTCTCCTGTCCCTCTCTTGGACAGGAGCTTTCTTTCCCCCAATAAATATATTCTGCTTATAATCTCCATTTGTTCCTAACATCCATTCTTCAGTTTTAGAGAACATGAACTCATCCCAGGTACCTTTCAGGTTCGGAGTTGCATTTTTCCCCCTCTATCAACCTAGCCTGAGGTCTCTGCCTGTGTACCCTGACACACCACACACTTTGCAGTGCTTCAGAGTTGGTCACTACTGACAGATCACTGCAGGTCCTCAAATGCCATGCTCCCTGGTTCGGGTGAGAAGCTGTGGAGGGAGTTTTCTTGGTGCCTGTGTGGGGCTCCCACTGTACTAGACCCCCCTACTGGCTGCCGGGGTGTCTCCTTCTTGGCTAATGAACAACTTAATTGTGCAGATGACAGAAGCTAAGAATGTCAGCCCCAGTTATAAAACAGTATCAGCAACATAAGAAGTTGCTGGAGTGAAAAGTGTCTTCAGCTAAAGGGTCTTTCAAATGCCTGCTTTTGTCCTGAAGTTGCCAGCGTGCTTGCTCCCCACTCCCTCACCTTTTGAATTCATTACTATCAAGCTCTTTTAAAATCTTGAGGCCATGGGAAGATTTCTAGGAGCTATTCAAATCCAAAAGCTTCAAAAAGAGGAAAATGGAATTCTGATGGTCTAATTCATTTCCTTCTAGAATAAAATTAAGAGCAAGGGAGGAAAGAAAGCAGCACTCACCTTTATTGCATGCCTTGGCAATTTGAAAATAGAGGCAGCATTTCAGCATTGGGTTTAAGGCAAGAGAGGAGAGAGGAGAGTTATGGTGAGAAAATGAAAAACAATTTAAGAGCCACAGGGGCATTGGGATGGCTCTGGTGCTTTTCTTGCCTCATCTGATGGCAAGGTGCAAGAGAGGACAACCCATCTCCCCTCCAAAAAATGAGCTCACACTGTCACTATCCTCCACCCTTGCCTGAGGCCCGTGGAGCTGCTGCTGTCCTACCTTAGTAGATTGTAAACAAAAGAATGTGTGTGCTCCCCCTACTCCCCCACAGCAACACGACCTGAGAAGCCATTTCTTCCTTGTTAACTACAAAAAGCCCACCTCTGAGAAGCCTTGGTCTCAATGCTGTGTACTGCTAATGGAATTTTTAACTCGTCCTAACTGCACCTGAAAGTAATCAGCTCTGGGCCAGTTGTGCATTCGAAGTCCCTGTCAGGCTGACTGGAGAGCAGAATTAGATGGTTTGATAATGTTGCCAGCCGGTCCTGTGGTCCCTGCTGTCCTCACCACTACACAGCGTGGCATGCGCCGCCTTATGCTGCTGTGGGCACCCTGACCAAGGGGTGTGGCGTGTGGCCTTCAGAGTGTCACTTCTGTGCTGCTTCCTGGAGGCTGGGCCTGAAAAACTTCACACATGGCTGTGTTTCTAGCAGGAAGCAATCTGTACTTACCAACTTTCAGTGTTCACCCCGATTCTCGTGTCACAAACTGTTTTACACAGAGTGCCCAGTCTGGGAATGCCAGCCAACCATTTGGAAATCACCCTCTGCTGGAACAGGCATTTCTGGCAGGGAACTTTGAAGAAATAAGACTTTTGAGTGGAAGCCTGAGGCAGCTTCAAGAAGGACACAAGCCATGCTCTCCTCCTGGGAATGACTTTGTTTTCCCATCTTCATTCCATTTGGGAAGTTTAAAGATAAAATTTTTGCCTGTTACCAATTCTGTGTTTTTCTGTTTGGCAAACATTGTTTCCCCAACATTCACCATTGGTTTGGCAACATCATGTCCCAAATGGAGGTGAAATTAACTTGTCTATCTGTTTCTTAAAAATAAACAACATCAATGTGTACAGATAGCTCCAGATCCTGCCAAATACTTTCTTGCAGGTTTCACAGTCACTGAGGAATGTCCACTCAGCACCATGATTAGCATTTTATTACTGCACCAGAACCAAATGCTGAGAGAATAACAAATGCTGTTTTATTTTTTAATTTAATTTATTTTTTTTTTTTTTTTTGTCTTTTTGAGATGGGGTCTCATTATGCAGTTCAGGCTGACCTTAAGCTCACTTTGTAACTCAGGCTGGTCTCGAACTCACAACCATTCTCCTGCCTCAACCTCCCAAGTGCTGGGAGCCTGCGTCACCATGCCCGGCTCAAACACTGTTTTAGGCCTCATGAAAATTACAGCTGAAGAAATAAAGCTTTTTGGACATATAACAAGAAATTAAAAATGGGAATCAAGGAATGCAGAATCCAGATGACTTTCATTTCTATATTTAATTTTAAGATCAAAACTGAGGCCTAAAAATATATGCATCTAATTTTGTTTAGTTATTATTATTATCTAACTTCCTACAAAGCTTTATTCCAGGGGGGCTGCCATCCCTGGGCAGCTGCCTTCCTCGTGGTAGCCAGCATGTTGCCCAGCTCCTCACACTTCCTCTTGGTGCAGATGTGCATCCCCAACCTTTTCTTTCTTTTTTTTTTTTTTTCTATTTTTTTGGTGCAGGGTCTCACTATGCATGCAGCCCACATTCATAGTGATCTTCCTGCTTTTTGCCTCCCACATGCTGGGATTACAGGCGTGCGCCACCATGCCTGGATTGCATCGCCGGCTCAGCGCACCCGAAGGCGGGGCCGGCGCGGCTTAGGGAACCAAGGATCGAACACTGGTCCCTGCGCTTACCTAAGCAAGCGCTTAGTCCGCTGAGCTATACCGCCGGCCCTCCCACCCTTTTCTTGATGAATTTGAGGGCATGCTTGTCCTTGGAGACCTTGAGCAGCTCCATGGTGTGCTGCTTGTAAGAGGCGAAGCTGCACACCTCCTGGATCATGTCCAGCATGAACTTGGTGTATTTGGTGAGGCATCTGAGACAGCAACTGTGTCTCAGTTTGCTCACATTCTTAATCACCTGTGGCCCTTGTTGAAGACCATGGCCATGCGATAGTGTAGGGCCATGGCTACTGTGCTTCAGTGTTGCTGTGGTTAAAGTCTAATTTTATTTTCTAAACACATTACTCCCTAAAGTTTATTTGTTTATTTATTTCTGCATTTGGTAAAGGGTCTATGGGGTATACAGGGTCTCACTATGTAGATTGGACTTGTAGTGATCCTCCTGTGTTCAGATTCCCAAGCACTGGGATTATAAGCACATGCCACCATGCCCAGTGTCAATTGCTGCCTCAGCATGCCCCAGGGGCAGGGCCGGCAGGGCATGGTGGGATCCAACTTCAGCTGCTGTGCTATGCCTAAGCAGGTGCTTTAGTCAGCTGAGCTATCTGGCCAGACCTCTTTCTGAAGTTTTTATGGAACCAGGAGTGGTGCTGTACCCTGTAATACCAGCATGAGGATTCCTGTGAATTTAAGGCCAGTTTGGGCCATATAGGAAGACCAACAATAATAATAACAAATACAAGTTTTGTACTATGAATTCACATAAAGTGAGTTTATGGAAGGAAAAAAACCTTCAATTCCCACTTAAAAAAGATAATTGATGTAAATACGTAGGACAGCATAGATGGGGTCAATATTGTCAAAGCATATGTACCTAATAAAGAACTTTATAAATAGCTAGAAAATATAAAGAACTCTGGCAGTTAATCATAAGACCAACAGACCAATTAAAAATAGCCAAAGTATTAAAAAGATAAAAGAAGATAGTCAAGTAACTCATTAAAACTGTTCAGCACCGCTGAGTCTCAGGGAAATGCAAATTAAAACCACAGTGAGACTTCGCTGCTTGCTCCTTTATGACTGTAAAACCTAAAGAGGCCGCACCAAGTGTCGTAAGAGTGCAAGAGGACTGGAACCTTCTCATATCTGGTAGTGTGAATGTAAATCATGGAGCTACCTTGGCAAACAGCAGTTTGTTTTGCTTTTTCATTCTTTTGTGTGTTTTTTGTTTTTTTTTTTTTTTTTTTTTTGCAGTGCCAGAGATTGAACTTGGGACCTTGAACTTATCAGACAAGCACTTATTCTACTGAACTATCTCTCTGGATTTAAGCAGCAGTTTCTTAAAATTCTGAACACATTCTTATCACACAATCCATCAATTCTTCTATATATTAAGACAAATGAAAACATTTCCAAGCAAAGACCTATTTGCAAATGCTTATAATACCTTTATCCATGATTGTCCTAACTAGGAAACAACCCAAATATGGATTTACATACTGGATGGTGAATGCATATACAGAATGTTATATTCTCATACAATGGAATACCTTTCAACAGTTAAAAAAAGGAATGAGTTAGCATCACTCAACCACAATGTGATAACTAAGGGAAGCCAGAAACAGAAGACTACGTGCTGTATTATTCCACTTATATGACATTCTAGAAAAAGGAAATTATAGGGATAGAAATCAAATCACTACAAAGAGTCAGAAAGGAATTCTTTTGAATAATAGAAACATTTCTACATGGTTATGATAGAAGTTCTATAACTTTTTGTTAAGACATATCAAACTGTCACAGAGACTATTGTATGCCAATTATACCTCAATAATCATGACTTTCAGAAAGCAATTAGTGGGGACAAGGAGATGGCTCAGTGCAGTAAGCCCTTGCTTGACAAGAAAGCAATTAGCGAGGCCAGTTATAATATGTTAAACAATGGCACCTGAAGATACTCATGTTTTAATCCCTTGACCTATGAATACATCATATATATATATGATGTATATATATATATATTTTTTTTTTTTTTCGGAACCGGGGATTGAACTCATGCCTTTGCACTTGCCAGGGAAGTGCTTATTCCACTGAGCCATCTCCCCGGCCCACCTTATATGTTAAAAGAGACAACAAGTGTGATTATGTTAAGGACCACGAGATAAGGAGATCATTTTGGGTTATGCTAGTGGGCTTTGTCAATGTTATCACATGTGTCTGTTTTGAGGGGGGCAAAGAAATTTGACAGACTAGAAAGCCATATGACAGAAGTAGAGGACACAGACTTAGAAAAGATGCTATGCCACTGGCTTGAGGATCTAGGAGGGACCCCTGAGCCAACCAATGCAAGGAGTGCTGTCTTTGTTCCTATTCCACAAGAGCCCAGTGGCTTAGACCAGCATCTTAGGGGTTCAGGGTAAGAATCATCTGAGATGTTTTGTTTTAAGTGGTGGATCTCCTTGAGACCATACTTTTAAGTGAAATACTTTAGACACACATGTGTCACATTGTTTCTCTGGTTTCAGAAACCAAAACAGGGGCCAGGAAGATAGCTCAGAATAAGTGCTTGCCTGGCAAGTGCAAGGGCCTGAGTTCAATCCCTGGTTTTTTTTTAAAAAAAAAAAGGACAGAAACCAAAACTGTAAATAAGAACTAAAATGTATACTAGATATTGGAGGAATGGTAAGAAAATGTTCAAGGGAGAAGGAGGGGAAAAAAGGAACAAGAAAAAAAAAGAGAAAAGAAGAAAAAATTGAAACAAAGCTTTTGTAAATAAGGAGAGAGGAAGAGAGATTAAAGGGAGGGGAGGGGACTGAGGAAAAAAAGAATCAGCAAGATGTGTCATGTGCAGGTACAAATTCCCTATGATGGATGTGACCATTATGTATTTTTAAAATTTGCCAATAAAAAAGTAAATTACTTTTTTAAAAAATGGTGTGATCCAACTTCCAGGGAGACGGTGGGTTAGTAAGCAGCTATATATAAACCTCTCCATATTTGGAATACAGACACTGGAAAATAACAAATGGGAAGGAAAGAAAGAGAATGTGGATCTTAGGGACCCAGGAAGGACTTGAAGGAAAAACTGGAGCATGCAGAGAAACTGCAGAGACAGACCATAATGCATAGAAAGGAAGGGGCAACCTCCACTTTTTCCCCAGCTCCTGGCTTCTGGCATGAGGAAGGAAGATGAAATCTACAGACACAGTAACGGTAGGTGACTCCAGAGGCTTTACGGGAGGAATGCGCCCGTGCAGTGGGGTAGTACATGCCACACACGACCACAGCAAGTGAGTGGCGCCAGTCCACGTGGCTGCCATGTCTCCCAGACAGTGGGCTTGCTCAGACCCCACTTCAGGAGGGGCACATTGAGCCCAGGACTCAGCAGCCACAGGTCAGCATCATTTCAGGGTTCCCAGTGAACTGCTCTAGTGACTGGGTAAGGAGCTATCACAGGGGACATTCATGGTCAGGGCACAGTGGCCAAGCTGATGACCGGAGCGTTATGAGCTGAGTAACTCAGGCCCCACTTTCATAACCAGACCTCAGGTTCAACCTAATCTTCAAATCAACACCAGGCTCTGACCTACTACCACCTTGCCAGGATCACCCAGCATGGATGGGGGCTCTCACTGCCTTCTATCTCCTAGCCAGAGCAGAGCCCCATCTTTTTTCTTTTCAAACCGGGTATTGAACTCAGGCCCTTGCACTTTCCAGGGAAGCACTTACTCCACTGAGCAATATCCCTGGCCCCCGAAATCCCATCTTGACCGAGGGTGAACACTACAGGGTTTTTGTATTGTTTTGTCCTTGTTTTGTTTTTTTTCATTCTTTCATTCTCACTTCACCACACCCTGAAGCTTGGGAAGTTTCTCTCTTCTTCAGCCTTGCTCCCAACCTTGTTTTCTTTTATTTCTCTATTTTTTCCTTTCTTCCCCCTTTTAATTTTCTCCCCTTAGGATAAGGGGTGCTTGAAATACTTCACTCCAAGCTCAGTGGAATAAGTGCTTCCCCAGCAAGCACAAGGGCCTGAGTTCAATCCCTGGTTCCACACAAAAAAAAAAAAAAAAAAAAAAAAAGCAGCACAATTTATAATAGCTAAATCTTAGAAACAACCCATATGTCCATCAATAGATGACTGGATAAAGAAAATGTGATATTCATAAGTAAATGGATCCATCCTTGAGACCATAATTTTAAGTGAAATAGATCAGACACAGAGTTTGAGCATTGCACTGCTTCTCTTATGTGAGATACTCAAAGGGAAAATAAAGAGAAGAATGGAGAATAGACAACGAGAAGTATGAAGACCATGCTCCAATAGGAAGAGCAGCAAGGGAGAGGGGAGGGAAGGAAGGCAAAAGGCATTTAAAAAGTGGAATAAAAAAATGGAAACAAAGCTTCCATAAGTTAGGAGGAGAAGAAACGTTGAAGGGAGAAGAGAGGAGTAGAGGAAAAAAGATTTAAGACATATTATGTAGAGCTACAAATTCTCTATGATTAACTGACCACTATGTATGTCAAATACGTAGTAATTTCTTTAAAAGAGCAATGTGATCCAGCCCTTCCCTCCTCACTATTCCATCCCTTTGTTCCATGCTCCTGCTCACCCAGTTTGGTCAGAGTGATGGACCCTGGTCAACTATATTGGATGAGATTAATGCTGGTGTTCTGTGAGTCCCAAACGTAGAGTCACCATGATCTGGCCAACATTTTCTGTCTCCATATTCACAGTTCAGTGCAATTACTACATCTACAGCAGCCTGCCGATCTTGGCCAAGAATGCCACTTGTTCGACTTTATAAATCCCCTGGTTTTGTTGACTACAGATTTTAGAAGCACACAGGCTTTCAGAATCATGAAAGAAGGCCAGGAGAAACAACTGTTGAAACACACACACACACACACACACACACACACACACACCTCATAAAAATTATGGCTTTTTGGGATTTTGCTTTTCTATTCTATGCTTGAAGTCCAGAGCCATCTAGATAAATAGCTGGCGTTTGGCACCCTGCAGAACAGCCGGGAGCCTCCCTCTTTGGCATCCTTCTGTCTAGCAGATGCTACTTCTCTCTGCCCAGCTGAAACTTCATGTTGACAAGAGGGGGTTCCCAGGGCCCAGCTCAGCAGGCAGCTTTTGCCTTGGGGTATGGAAAGGCCAGACTTCAAAGCGGAGCCAAAGGTCAGCACCAGGAGCCTTCCATGTTAGTGATGAGTTTACTGCATTCAGCTTTCAGTTGGATGTAAGAAGTGCCTTGAAGTGAAATCAGCAGAGCCTGAAGACTCTCTGGTGGCCCCCACTGGATGATAGCTAAGAGAAGCATGCAAATGTCTAGGCACTAGATTAGGGCTCAGTTTGCACAGTTTAAATCTCATCCTGGGCCCTATCAGTTAACAATTGTAAAGAGGGTGAGAGAGAGGGAAGGGAAAGGAAGAAGGAGAGAGAGAGAGAGAGCATTTTAAGACCAGAATTACAAAATACTTCCATTTATATGCAGGGCAAATTTATGTTTTCATGAGAGTCTGCCAGGCTACTCTAGCAGTTTTAGCAGTGCATTGCTATATCCATGTTTATCAAATATTTAAACATCCCATTTTTATTGAGCCATAATGTCTGCTGAATATGTAAGCAAAAGAAGAAGGATGAATTTTCTTTTCCACAGCAAGATTACAATGGCAACTCTTGGCTCATCATCTGTTCCCATTTATAGAATAGTCACGTTTAGATTCTCTTATTTGAAAGGAAAATAAATAGATCATATTTGTTCTTCAATAAATATATATTATGCAGGTCCAGATCAATTGATTGATCTATCACAACATTAATTGATCAACATAGCATCTGTCTGTCCATTTATTTATCTGAGAGAGAAGCAGATGACATATAATTAGATCCATAATGGAATAACACTTTTTGTCCAATTAGCACAGCCATGAATGGTTCTATTTCTTGAAGACAAGTAATATTTATTATTGTACTCTACCAGCTCTAACAAATCAGCTTAGGGGCTAGCTCCCATTTAAAATGAGTATCACTGGTCAGAAATACCATATTCTAAGTGGGGAGTTCATGTTATAATCTGTAAACCTCCACTGCAAATGAATGCAGCTCCAGTAAACTAAGCCAGAGTCCAAACCACCTTGCTCATTATGACAGACAGTAATCAGTGATCTATAAAATGGTTGGAGCTGAAATCCTATTTTGCATTCCCAGCAGCAATGAAGCAATGAATAAGCTGTAGAAATGAGTACACATCTTCATTTTTCCTCTCCACAACACCCCCTCGCTTTCTCACCTCCTAGCTATGTTAGTATGGACACACCGCCACCCTGAAGGACAGGGATAGGTGGGGTCTGCCCAAGGGGCTGGCTCTGGTGGTTAAGTCTTTCCAGCCAGTGTGGATTGGCAGGAGGTTTGTGAGGGTCTCTCTCTAAAAAGGCAAAATCATAATTCTAAGTCCAGAGGTAAGAAATGTATTTTCATATGTCAGAAGCATATTTTAAAGATATAATATGTATTCCAGTGTCTCCCTGCTGACTGGGTGGGTATACTGCTTGTTCTGAAAATAACAGAGGTTTTATGACACAGAGTTTGGGTCAAGAACAAAAAGTTTTGAAGATTTACACTTTTCTCCAGCATTGACCTTTTGGCTTTATTCCTTAATTAAGCAAAGACACGGCAGCAAAAGGGAGTATTATGGGCTGCTGTCTCCCCAGGGCGTTATGAGGTACCAGACACAGTTAAGCTATCTCAAGACAACCATGTTCTCTGGAGTTACTTTATTGCTATTATAAAAAATCTTTATTATGGGGAAAAATATGTATTTTTATGCCAGAAGAAGATGAAGATGACAGTTAGGCTGTTGAATGGTAGTTTCAGTTGAGCTTCGCCCCCACAGAGATTGTAAAACACCCAAGACTAGGGGAGGCCTCCTGATAGAATCTTAAGAAACCTAAAGGGGTATATTAATCTCTGTGAAATTCATAGTTGGAACAGGCAACTATTAACTGGCACTTTCCAGTTATCAAGATACTTTATGAAACTGAAAAAGTCCTATTACACTTGCTAACACGGCCAACTTTGGGGGTGTGGCTGGCGAAATCAACTCCTTCCCACTGATGGGGTCCTGGGTGCCTCAAGATGCCTGCTGCTGTTATGAGTACCTCAGGCTGTGCTCCCCTGTGAGTTTGTTTTTCCTTTATTAAGAAAAGGAAAACTATTAATTGAAAGGCTGCTTTCCTTTTTTCAATTAAGAATCTGGCTCTTTTCAGTTTAATCTATTATTATCATTATTATTTTGCTGTTAGACAAATGCTCTACTACTGAGCTATACCCTCCAACCCCTCTTTTAAAGCCAATAGCTGACCTTCTCTCCCCTGAAAAATATCACTTTGGATTAAATTATCTGGACTTCATTGGTTTACTCCCTTGTTTGAAAAACAGTACTTTAAAACCTTTCATTATGGGATTTTTTTTGCTACCTGGAAAGTTATATTCTTACCCATCAATTAATTGTTGTGTTTATATTTATTTTTTTGTACTACTGAATCCCAGATATAAATTAAAGATTTCTCTTCCTCTGGCTTTTACTAATGGATCTTTTGGAAATGACCTGTGGGTAGTTCGCCTGCCTCTTTTGTGTCTGTACCCTAGGAAGACAATGCAATTATTGGCTTTCTACCTATGTAATGGGGAAACGAATTGGGACCCCTAGGCTACACTTCAGGTTCTGACCTGGAAAAGTCCAGTTAGCAGAAGAAGGATGCATTGACATCCTTGGAAAGAAAGTTGCCATCTCACCTCGACATTTCATGCTAAGTGGAGCCAGGGACAAGTTCACAGAACAGATTCTCCAGCAGGCCTTTGTTCCTCACGTCACAAACCCACTTCAAAGCTGGCCCTTCAGTGAGGTAGAGACTGGCATTTTCAGCCATCCAAGCTAATCTTCAAGAATTAAATGTCATCAAAGAGAACTAAATGTCACCAAAAACAAAAGTTAAGACCAACAAATCCACAAACAATTTGTGTTCCTGTTAAAGAAAGGCACTGGACAACTTAGTGAGAGCCTATTTCAAAATTTTTTAAAAGATTAACAAAGGGCTGGGTTGAGGGCCTGCAAATGCAGTCTGCACAGGTTGCCATGGTTCAATCCCCACCTCCACCTGCATTACCAGACCAAACAAAAACAAACAAACAAAAAAAGGGAAGGGGCTGTAAATCAGTGTGAAGGCCCTGGGTTCAGTTGCCAGTATAAAATTAGTTAATCCATTAATTAAATAAAAGGACAGAATGATTTTTTAAATTATCATATTGCTAAAAAGATCTCAGATCTCCTGCTCTGGTTTATTTATTTATTTATTTATTTTTCTGTATTTAGTACAGGGTCTATAGGGTCTACAGGGTCTCACTACACAGATTGGACTCTCAGTGATCCTCCTGTTTTCAGCCTCCCAATCTCTGAGATTCCTGCTCTGGTTTTGCTCAAATGGCCCTCAAAGAATCTGGAGTATGGATGGCTTTCTAGGAGTCCTCTCTCCTTGCTGCCCCCAATACCTCTACAGGCCAAATCTCTCTAAATACCTTAGTTGTTCACATAAAATCCTTTAATCATAGGTTATGACCCACTTTCAGCTATTTTTTCAGCTTATTTGGAATGGTTCCTGAGTCATAGTGGATCTCACTGATTTCCCACCCAGTTATTTGCAGAGTCTATGGCAAAGGGATAAGCAGCAGAGAATACCAGATAAGACAACCTCCTCACGTCTGTCCAGAGGGATCAGGTTTTGTTTTTCCTCTGCCCCTCGAACCTTTAGAAGTGGAGCATGTCCTTTAGTTAACTCCATGTTTGTGAAGCAGCAAGGAAAGTTCTGCTTGCCCTCACAAGGGACTTGGATATGATACAAGGAATGGATTTGTATATCAGAGAAACACATGTGACTGATTTTATGTTCTGTAGCCTTCATATTGAAATCTCCTTGTGGACAAAAATATGCTGGGTGCCAATTTCTTAGTAGGAATTTTACTTCTGTCTTCAGTGTTAGTATAATTTTATTTTGGACAGGGTTTGTTTCAGGATGTGTACTTGTTGGCTGTACCCTATGGAAAGATGCTTGAATTAAACATTGTAACAAACCATTCCACACATAGTCCCATGTTTCTTTTCAGATACCAAGTAACATCCATGGGTCCTATGAGCCACTCCAAATGTACAAATCTCTTTTTCTGTTTCGAAAGCAGAATAATCTGAGGAGATGGACACCACTGAATGTCCTTACAGTGTAGTTGTCAAGTACCTGGATTCAGAATTTACCATTTCATTTTCTCAATTTTCAGGCCTTATTGAGTTACACTTGCATTTCTTTTCTTCCAAAATGCTATATGCTCTTCCTGCAGTGCTCTTCTATTTTGAAGACCCTGATGCAGGCCACCCAGGGGTTCCAGGGATAAAGCCTTCCTGTAATGAGCCAGTGTGAGCAATGTAGGACAAATATGGTACAAAGCAGACAGAAAACCAAGTTCTAATTTTCCTATGTCTAAAGGATTATTTCAAACAGGTTTAAAATAATGGGAAATATCTGGTTTCTCTGCATGTGGCAGCAGAAAAGTGACTGCCACCAATGAGACAGTGCCACATAGACTGGCTGTATCGCGAAACACTTGAAAGTAGCACATGAACATAACAAGGTTAGGCTAGTCGGCCCTTAGGAGCAGAGGGGACCAAAGTAACTTTGAAATTGGCACCGTGGCTCAAGGTTTGATTGGGAATACAAAGAAATCATAAGGCAAACACAGAAAATACCCTGTCCAGATACTACTTCTTGTTATTTTGCCAGCTTTTTCTAATTCTTGCCTTATTTAAATGCCACAGAGAAGATGTAGAATGTGGAGTCCAACCAAGATTCGTGTGGTGAACACTTACAAGGGAGGCTTATTGGTAATCATGTAGTAATAAGTACCTAAATGATCACTGTTAGAAGAAAATATGGAATTGATATCACACACAGTTTTATACACACGTGTCCACACATGTATGCACACATAACATCAAAGCCAGTTCCCAATTATATAACTGATGGGTGGAAATTCCAAAGTTTTTCTTAACCAAAGTATTGACTTGGGTGAAATTCCTTGGAAGGTGAGGCTGTCACTTAATTAGGGGAAAAAAAATCCTTCCTTCCTCCTCTTGGCAGTGTTTTGCTGATAAAGGATCCAGAACCTTCCAAATTCCCCTGACCCTGATGCCAAGAAAGGAATCTCACTGCTCATTTTGTGATAAAGTAGGTGCCAAAGGCTTTATTATTTTTGTTTCTTTTAAAAAATTTCTCACCGGAGAGCCCAGAATTTAAACTTTATCCATTTTGAATGAAAACGATGTCTACATCTGACATTACAGCACATGATTAGGTTACAGGATTCTAACTTGATTTCTGAGCCTTAATGTTCTTTTGTCAACCACTAATTTTTGTACTTCTTTGTATCTGCTCGTGTTTTAGCTCTTGAATCCCAATGCTAAAATAAGGATAATAATGGCTAGCAACAGCTTCCCCCCCCCCCCATCTCGTGGCAATGTTATAGAATTCTATTGGGATGTTTACCTTTCATCCTTACTGAGAAAGTGGGTTACTTCCTCCACCTGAACCCCACGGGGGAAGTCAGAAAGCCAACGCTTGAGGTAGCGTGGCAATGCATTTTAAGAAGAATCAGCTCCTGAGAAGTGGGGAGAAAATATATTCCCGCTTTTGCAGAGGTAAATGCCCAGCAGGTTGGAGGCTGCCGGAGAGGTGGGTCTCTGGCCGTCCTGGCAGGGTCCCCAGCAGGGGACCGGGCCTGGCAGCTCCCTGGGGAGCCAGGCCTCGCTCCTCCAGGATGGGACAGGATATGACAGCCCAGCTTGTGCGCCAGCATCCTTAATATTTCCTTCCTTTCAGAAGCAAATAGAGCGTTCCCTTATCTGAATGCTAATTTCCTAGTTAAAAACCCTCCCTCGCTGACAAGGGACTGAAAGAGTTTTAAATCACAGATGTAGAGTATCAAATGCAATAATGCTCTCGCAATAGTGCATTGAAGCCTCAATTAATTAACCCTTGGGCTAAGTAGGCAGGTACACGGCGGTGGCCACAGGCGGTGGATGGATGGGATTTAAATGTGCATCTCATTTCCCCAGCACGGAGCGCGCCGTTTGGTTCAGAAAGGAGTCATTTTGCACCCTCGCCTCATTTACCCGCCGCTCTAATCCCCCTAATTCCACCTGAGATCGGGGATTGAAAGGGAAGGAGTGCGGACTGGGCGGCCGCTCAGGCGCCCCGGGGGCGCGGTTCCGGAGGAGGAGGCCGGGTCCGGGTTCCACTGGTCCGGGTTCGACCCGGCGACCCGGCGCACGGCCTCGGGGCCACTCTGCAGTTCATTTCTTCTCTGCACGCGATTTACCATCTGTGAACTCGTCTTTAACCTAATAAAAATCAGCCAGCTTTTGACTAACAAGAAAAGGAAACAGTGCTCATTGTGGGGTTTGGGGGAAATGGCCTCGCTAATGCTCAGGCCGAGGGCCGGTGATTTATAGGCGGTTTTAACTGTAGGCTATGATTAGGGGGCTGGTAGTAAGTGCATTAGATGTCTAAGTGTGGCAATAGAGTAAATAGGCGTTTTATTTATCGCAGTGCCAGGGGCCTCTTAGCGGAAGAGCGCTTCTCCAAATTGAAATATAGCAGAGTTTACACTCCTGATTAGGGCTTCAAGCGCAGAGCCCAAGGCTATCAGCTAAGCAGAAACAACGCTCGCTGACACCTAATTGTCACTGGATTAATGTGCAAACAGGGACAGCGAACAGCAACAACAAATAACCCGGTGTCAGAGCCGCTGGTGGCAGTGTCCACTCGCAGGGACTTGCGGCCAAATTGCAGTTTAGGCGTGGAGACTGGCCGGGGCCAGGCGCCCCGGAGGGCCGGCCAGGCGGGCTGCGCTGGCCATCGTGGGCAGCTTGGAGAGTGCCGGCCGGTGGAGGAGGGGCAGGGACTTCCCATTAATTTTTTTTTTTTTCCTGCTTTATGTTCCCGAATTCATAGCTATTAAGATAAATTTATGTGGATCAGGTCTTTCTCTCTAGGATCTTGAGACTTTCACCTGTCTCTATATAAAATTTAATAACCTTGTTTGTGAATCAAATCATTCCCACAACAACGGATTCAATCTGGATTGCCACCTGTCTGGCTTTGGACACGAGCGACTGAACTGGGCAGCTGGGTTCCAGCTTTACAGGGGGACTGGTGGTTGGTTGGCTGCCTAGGAGGTCAGTTGGCCCTGGGGGTGCCGGGAAGAGGGAGGACAGCCTTCCATATTCCTGGGGATCCAGCTTGGTAAATGGCCAAAGTGGTGGCAGCCCCATTTTTAAATCCCAAGCATTCATCAGGGTCCGAAGCAAACGGAGGAATAGGTTACATTCCAAGAAGTTCTTGTGCTCACTCATTTTTCTTCTACAATTAGCCATTTAGGAAGGGAGAAAGTCACAAATACATGAATTATGCGCCTAAATGTATTTCTAAAGTTCTTAAGTTTTATTGAGCATGAAAGTTGGTCTTTCCCTGCGTTAAGGACTGAAGAAGCTATAGAACCAGCTAGTAGCTCAGTGGTGCAAAGTCTTATGATTTAAACTTGACATTTGCAATTTTTTGCTGTAAAATATTACTTTCTTTATTTCAAGACTTTAGTTGAAAACCTCGTAATTCCTTTTAAGCTCCATTTGATTGTCAATTGCACAACTCTCTCTAAAGCTTAGGGCCTATGATTTTCATACACACATGATTTACGTTTTTTTGTGTCACAGGATAATGTACTTTGGCACAGCTCACACTGATTTCTCTTGCATCGCATGAGCTTTCCCTTAGTGGGTCTGTGGAAAAGTTGTGACCTGCTTGTAGATCCTCAATTGCCCCAAATTACCTTTTTCATTGCCTGCCATATCCAGGCTTCTGTGGATACTCAGGCTATCCATATATTTGGATAACAGCATAAAATGGTTCCCTGTTGACAGTTTCCTTTGCTGGCCATGGAAAGCCCAGACCTCACCTCAGGGACAGGTATGGTGGCTGCAGAGTGTGTTCTTCATGGAGCTTTACATCCGATATTTTTCTAATGTTGGGGGAATTCAGTACATCCCAGTTATAAAGCTCTAAGGTCAGTCAAGCTACCAACTAGACCATAAAACTTAGGTTAGGCTATATAGAGCAACTCACTTAAGAGGCTAAAAATGTTGAAAGTGGACTTCAAGTTTCCTGAAAAGCTAATAATACATATTGCTGTAGTAAGGATTGGAATTCATGTAGGAAATATTTTGTCGATTCTAATTGTTACCCATTGCAGATTTTACTTAGTTAACTCTTAGAACTTGGAGGAAATGTAGACACTGCTACACTCTCTTTATAGCTCTCTTTGCAGATAGAGAAACTGAGGTCCAGAAAGATCCTACTCAAAGCTACACATAGCACTAAATCTTCCAAGTATTTTCATATGTATCACTGTCCTATAAACACTGAAAACATAGGAGAAAAATATTGAACTTTTTTGTTCTACCTTGTTAATTATTCAGGCATTTGTCAACATTAAATTTCTTCTGACACAGGGGTTAGGCTGTAGTGCAGTGGTAGAGAGCTTGTCTGACATTTGTAAGACCCAGGTTAAGTCCCCACCACTAATAAAGAAAATCCTCCAGATAGAAACTGAATTTTAAATAGTCAATTTAAGAAGTAATTCAAAATGAGTTTTATTCCTTGATTCCTTATCTAGCAACTGCAAAACAGAACTGAATATTTAAGGAGTTTTTTTCATATTTGGAAGTGTTATTTTACTTCAAGGTTGGGTTTATATTGTTCCTCTTCTCCTTTTCTTCTTCTTTTTGAATATTCTACTCTTTCTTGTTATTTTGGCCTTTTATCTTCCTCAGAGTTCATATAGGAGGAAACTAACATGGGTGTGATGATACACACCTTAATCCCAGGACTCTTGGAGACTGAGGCAGGGGGATTACAAGTTCTAGTCCAGCTTGGGCAATTTAGTGGATTTAGTGAATCTTCATCAACCAATGGGCTGGAAATATAGGCAAAAAAAGGCCCTGAGTCTGGGCTCCAGAAATGCCAGAGAGAGGGGGAGAGAGAGAGACTGAGACAGAGAAAGAGACAGAAAGGGGGGGAGAGGTTCAGAGACAGAGAAGAGAGAGAGAAAGGGGGCAGAGAAATAGCCCTTATTTTTTTTTATCATTGATTGATAAAATATTTCAAGGGGAGAAATAGGACAGAACAGAGTTTGGTGATTGTTCCTGTCTCTCAGTATGATTTGGAACCAAGGTACGACCACACCTGCAGAAGAAAAGTAAGTTTTAAAATAATTCTGTTCCATTAATGTAAGCATTATGTGCCATAACATGAGATAAGATCAATAATATCAACAGGAATGAAAACTGGGATAGGGGAGTTGAAGCAGGAGGGAAGGAGGCAAAGGAAGAGGATTAACAAAAGAAAACAAGCTGTGGTAAGCACTCATGGCCACACTCCAACTTCATGGAATGCAAACATGTACTAGTAAAATTTTAAAAAATAATTCACCTGGAAAATTACAAATGTAGTTGTGTAAGAATCATTCTTGGGGGCTAGGGAGATAGCTCAGTGGCATAAGCACCCGACTGGCATAAGCAAGGTGCTGAGTTCGATCCATGGTACTGCAAAAAAAAAAAAAAAATTCATACTTGGTATTCCTGTGCTTGGTTTTGGGGGTGCAGGCTTCTAGAGCTATGTAGTTACGAAGCCTCTGCCTCCACTGTTGGTACTAGGTTTTATAAGAAGTTGAACAAACTAAGTCAAATTATATTAAATAAGAAAAAATATCACTCAGAATTGTGGGTGTGGTCTAAACTTAACCTGGATTATCTGGCACTATGGTCTACCTCTGGGTAATGTCTCTCTGGGAAGTGGAGTAAATCTGGGAACTTACTGAGGGCTCAGTCCCCAGGACTATGAGGCTCGAGCCAGAGGTAAGACACATGGCAACAGGTGCACCACCTCCTCTCCACTGCCCCCGGAAGGCCCCAGGAAGTCAGCCATGGTCATCAGCAAAGCTACAAGTCTAAGCCTGTAACTGGGCAGTTCCATGCAATAAGTGGATCACACTCAACTCTAATTTCATAGGTGGAAATAATGGAACAGAACCCTATGAAAGGAAAGGAGCATTGTTTGTCTTGGGTGAACACTTTGGGAAGCATTTTGACAGAAACCAAAATCACTTTGGAGAAAAGTGCCAGGTAACAAAGAAAAGATGACTATGGAGGGGCAGTGGGCTAGAGTTAGGGTCGGGTATTGGGACCATCCTGAGGCGTAACTTTGAGGAAGTCACTGCGAAACAGCCACACACAGTAGTTTTCTTAGCTGCAGTGGAGAGCCTAGGACACAGTTTGCTAAGCTGGGGCCTGTGATCCGCTAAGGCCAACAGGCCCACCAGGGCTCCTACTACATGCTCTGACCAGAGGACTTGCACATTTTCTAATAAATGGGAGCTTTTTAATCACTTTTGCTTTAGCAATTTGAACTCTAATGTTACACTTTGTAGAAAAGACTTGAAGAGACACTAGTGGCTGATTTAAAATTCTTCTTCAGACCACAGGAGTACTTCATTAGAGAAACTCTCAAAGGGCTTTTTCTCATATTAGACATCTGTATGGAGAACATTAGTGGTTGTCACCATTTGGTTTTTAAGGTTCTCTCTACCTCAAAAAAAGCATATGACTTTTCTTTAGTAAACAAAAATAACTTAATGATGAAAAATACTATAAAATGTCTTCATCCTGATTTTCTCACCTACTTGAATTCCTTTGCTGCATCTTTAAAAAGCATCAGGAGTTAGTATATATAGTAAGGTAATTTTACTTATTTTTTTGCATTTTCAACTTTTGAAATAAAATGGAAAGCAAATCTTTCTCAGGTCCATATTCCTTTAGGATTATCCAAGGATCCCAGTTCATTAACAACATAAATTAATGATGTGTATCTACATATTCCCTTATATTTAAACATAATTAAAGAAAGATAAGTTAGACTGTATTCCAAACATGCACATAATTCTTTGGCAAGCAATTCATAGAAGTCACTTTTGTCTACCCTAGTGCTACAGAGCTAATTACGTTTTCATTCTATAACTGGATTTTAAAATCCAATAGACATTTCCTGCAGGGGGCTCTGTGAGGAGCTGGGTATCAATCTGAGTTCTTGCATGGTTAAATAAAAGCCAATGTACACAGAAAGCAGTTCACTCCCCACATACACTTCTGGCCTGCTTAAGGATGGCTGTGCAGGGACAACATATTACAAGCTTTCTGGGCATTCTATGTAAGGTAGGATTTTCCTAGCCCCTTACTTGAGGGAAGTTTATCTAAGAGCACATCTTTTTAATAGTGTTATTTCTCCTTCTCAGGGAGGCATTATTGATTGAGTGGACACCGATTACTGGAGCTGCTCTGAGCTGGCAGCAGTGGAGTTTCCTGTGATTGATTTTATATAGCACCTTTTCTACTTGAGAAATCCCAAAGCACTTAGCAAAGCAGGGAGCGAGCTGAAGCTGATGGTGATGGTGCAGGCAAACACTGGCAGCAGTGCAGCCTGTGGAGGCAGCCTATGCTACTGCAGATTTCCAGCTCTCCAAAGGGGCAGCTGGCTGGGCGATGGCTTTCCCCTCTGATCTGCCTGGAATCCCCAACTAGGAAAAGGTGCCCAGCCATCTTTGGGGTTACCCTTCAGCTGTCAGGCTGAGCTATTCTAAGCCACTCAAGGCTAAAGAGACAGGCCTTCTCTCAGAGCCTCCGTTCCTCTATGGTTCTATGCAATGCTTGATCTCAGAGTCCTGTTCAGACTGAAGTTCTAAGACTGAATCTCAAGCATTTCTTGAGCCTGGTGTGGGTGCCCAGTGGTGTGGCAGCGCCTGCTGTGCACAGCAAGACCTTTGGGTTGCCTTGAGTATTTAATGACTATAAAAGACAAAAATATGTCTTCAGGAATGCATTGCTCCTTGGAAGGGGAGCAGATCCTACTTATCTTTCAAACATGTAGTACAGTGCTTAACAAAGTCATTCCTTAACCAGTGTTTGTCGAGTGGATGCATGACAATGGAATGTATCTTTAGTGTATGAGAAAGGTACACTGCAGAACAGTCCCAGGTATTCATGGCCTCGGGGCTCTGCCTGTATGAGTGCAAAGCATGCCAGCCCTGTCCCTGTGGCCAGAGCAGAAGGGTGACAGACACAATGTCCCTTTCTCTTCAATCTTTTTTTCTCTGATTTTGATGCAGAGCGGAAGCTCTTTGTTTTGACTTGCAGATTGGGGGTAAAAAAAAAAAAAAGAGAAATTGGTCAAAAGAACAGACATTAACCCTAAAGAGAAAAGTGACCTATAAATCTCCAGAAAAAATGAATCTGAGGTCTGTGGAGTCCCTGAAGAAGGAAGAACCTGGAACACCAAGCAGGGCTGGAGGGAACAAAGGGACGTCACACAGGCCGTTGGCATCTCCTCAGCACACAGGCTGCCCTTGTTCTTATTTTCATATCTGTGAGTTTCCTTGGGAAGCTGGAGGACTGTGGTGGGGAGGGGAGTCAGTCTTACAGGGCTAGGGGCTGAGAGAGTGGAGTTGTAGTGAGGTTACTCCAGCAGGGTCTGGTGTGCCCAAAGATCTGTGGTGGTGACACCTCTCCTCAGTCAGTTAGCTTAGGACTCCCTGCTTCTGAGTTACAGTGCTTGTGTGCATGAGTGTACGTGTGTTTCTCATTACACTGCTTTGTTTCTCTTCATGTGCCTGCTCATAGCTCTGGAGTTTGTTTGCATACAGATGATGTCTTTTTGCTGTGTGCTACACTGATGGATATGATCTCCTGTGCTTCTACATGGTCCTGCGGTGTTTGGGTCCCCTTAGACAGATGGAAAGCTGAAGTCTGGAGAAGACAAATGGCTGTCCAAGGTCACACACAGCCCAAGTGGAGCAGGAAAAAGACAAGCTGTAGAGGCGGTGCTTTGCTCACTGTCCATCATGCCTTGTTTCCATCTTTAACCGGAGAAGAAGAAGAAGTTTAATGATGATGCTCAGTACTGTACTGGAAGGACCAAGGCGTCAGTGTTCATAGTTTACTTTTGAGCTCAGACACTCAGGCTGTCCTAAGCCTCTAGCTAAGTACACTTTTATTTCACAGGCCTCTTCCCTTTTAGGAGGAGGAAAAACTCCCCAAGCTTTGTCCGTGAGGTTCATGGCTGTGTATTGATCTCCTTGGGACACCTGTGAGTCCTCAGCCACTGGTTTGCATGGTGAGAGAGCTAGGCCAGCCAGGGGCTCTGAGGCTTCTTTTAGCCCTGGGTGATAGCACAGCGGCCACAAAGCACAGGGGCAAGGCTCAGCAGTGTGACCAGCCACTGAATTCAAATCTGCACTAGTTTGCTGGCACCTGATCACAGCAGGTGTTGGGCTCACAGCAGGGTGTGCAGATGCACCCAGTGCAGTTCAGGTGCATTTCATGGAATCCAGGAGCACTTCTCCAAAAGGGTCTCACTAGTTGGCATTATTCACATAGTCACTATTTAAAGTGACTTGCACAATACAAGTAACATGAAGACCCTACACGTAGGGCCGGCGGTATAGCTCAGCAGACTAAGTGCTTGCTTAGGTAAGCGCAGCGGCCAGGGTTCAATTCCTGGTTCCACATGCCGGGCCAGCCCCGCTTTCGGGTGTGCTGAGCCAGCGATGGAGTCCGGGCGTGGTGGTGCGCGCCTGTAATCCCAGCCCTAGGGAGGCAGGAAGCAGGAGGATCACTGTGAATGTGGGCTGCATAGTGAGACCCTGTCAAAAAAAAAAATCCTAAAAAAAAAAAAGACCCTACACGTGACTTGTTTTTCTGTATGTGGGGGGCAGGTGTTCTATTTCAAAAGGCAGACAATGAATGAGATCTCCATGGCACAGATGGGGATTGGGAGCTGCTGTTAAACAGATCATATCAACAGAGACCTGAAGAAATAGCCCTGGTGTATTCTTGGAGGCTACAAAAGAGACAGTGCTGAGACTCAGGGCCTATGTTGTTCAGGCTGGTCCTTCATGGGGTAGGGCCAGGTGCTTCTGACTGCTGCAAGGAAGTGCACAAGAACCCATCAAAGAGGAACAGGCCCTAGCATGGGTCCCAGGATGGCTTTTTGTTTGTTTGTTTTAGAAGAAAACGCAGGGAGCTCTTGCAAGGCCAAAGGAGACAGAGTGGCATTTTGGAAAACTGAAAATTGTAATAATACCATGAGAATCTTTGTAGCCAAAAAGAAATGCAATAAATGTCTTGGTTTGAAGGTCTCTTTAATATTATACAAATCACCCAATCATCTCGAGCTTTGGCACAAGCAGAAATCCACATGGCAAGCCTTACGGAACATTAGTGATATCAAGATCAGCTACGTCTGCCGAATAGCAATGAAATCACCCCTATGTGCAGTGAGAGTTGGCGCAAAGGGAAGGCAGAGGGTCCTTTTCTCATCTTTTTTTTTGACTGTTAAAAATGGAAATTGGTGTTTGAGTGTTCCATGAAGTTCTTCAGGTTCATTAACAAGGTCAAAATCAATGTTATTTTACTGTTTGGAATCATTTTTGGCGGAACAATGAGAAGAACCCATAGTAGAAGTAGTCTTAATATAATCATTTTCTTTTCATTGTTCTTTATGGGAAAATAATTTGGCCCGAAATTTAGTGGTCCCATCAGGGAGGTGATATCTTTAAAAAGGTGGTCTGAAGGACAGGTTTTACTGTACTTTAATAGGCTTATAGATTAATATAAATCTTAATATTCATAATCTTTACCATTTCTTTTCTCAATATCTGCTCCATCTATACATGTATTTATAATGTATGTTTCAAACACAAGGTATACTTGATTTTTATTGAATATACTGATGGTGCTAAAGGGACTGCCACTTGACCTAGTTTCAAAAACGAAAGCGAGCCAAGGGGTCACATTTATGGACAGGCTGCTGCTGGAGACAGATTTTTGCAGATAACGCAGTGGGCTGAGAGCAGAGCTCTGCAGATTTGCCATGCGCTGCCACTGTGTAGGGCCCAGTCAGGAAGATGAATATGTGTGTTTCAGGGCCAAGCTGTGTGTGCTGGAAGTGCCTGAGGAAATCTGACTGGTCACCTGACCACTTGGTTTTGCTAACCAAATCCTGAAATGCTTTTAATCTCTACACACACACACACACACACACACACACACACACATAATCACAGTGCTAACAGAATATGAAATTTACCTATTGAATAAAGAAGACAATATGTAGCTATGTCATCCCTGGCATGAATTTAAAAATATATATTAATTTTTTATGTGTAGATCTAAAGAAAACATTAATTAACTGATTTTGTTTTTATTTTGACTTGGAGGTGCTTGGTGTGCCTGTCAATTTATTTTGTTATAAATGGGGAAAAATTTAATGAAGAGTGTGTGTATAAAATTGACATGTTTTGAAAAATATGTAAATATAAATATTTCTTTTTACTGATTATGGAAGTGATGGAGCCTCATTATAGAAAACTCACAAACAATGGGAGAAAATCAATACCTCACCACCAGAGATAATCACATTAACATTTTCTTTCTGTGCTGCTTTCTACAGTTCAGAGCATCCTGTACATATAAAATTGAACATAGATTTGTGAAATTTCTTTGTGTAGAGCCATAACTTACCTATTTCCTATTAATTGGTAGGTTGTGTCATTTTTCGTTTTTTTCCTGTTATAAATATAAAACAGTAACATCTCTTTTCATAAGTCTTTGCATCTAGGGTGATGTTCCAGGAGCTCCCAGGGGTGGATTTACTAGGTTACATTTCAGAGGAAGCATTTTTAAAGCTTTTGCTCCTTCCTATTGCCATGCCAGTCTCCAAAAGCAGCGGCCGATGTGTGCTATCAACTTATTTTCATGACGTTCAATGCATTTCGCCTGCACTGTGCAAACAGTGTGGCTCTAGATTTCCCTAGCACTGATCTTCTGCTCTATGAGGAGTCGAGAAAGTGTCCCTGAGGTGTTTTTGTCTGTAATTCTGCTAGGTGAGTCAAATGAGGGACCTTTTCTCTCTTAAATAATGTCGGCTCAGCATGAACAAGAGCCTGGATTCAATGCTCAGACTACACAACAAGAAAAAAGTAACTGGTCTTCAGAAAAATAATATGCAGTATTTCAAAATATTAATATTAATTGTAAAAAGAAGAGAGCAACTTGAATAATTGCCTGTGTATCTGCCTTGCCACCACATGCTTTTTTTGTAATAAGAAAAACACCTACAAATTTTATTAGTGGAGAAATGGGACTTTAAGAGTATTTATACTCTTTTTCCCAACCGCCTCCCCACCTTAGTGGGTTTATGGATGTTGTCTACAGCCTTTAAGATATTTGGTCATGTGCACAGTGTCACACTCCTGTCCCTTCTGGTAGCAAGGACATCTGTTCTGTCTGTGTCTTCTATGTGCAGAGCACAGAGGATGACCCCTGCCTCACTTGTGGTCCCTTCATCCTGCACACTGGGCTCTCAAACTAGAGGTCTGGTGGCCTCTAGTTTAAATCTGTGGCATGGGTTAGATACTGTCAGTTCTGCCAAGACTTCCCAGTAGAGGCTGCAAGCTTCGCAGTGGCTTCAGGGAATCCAGGAAGGACAAAGGCACTGTAGACACAGATTTGCTGACATTTAAATACAAAGCCAGGGACTCCGGGGTGCTTTCCTTGAATCTCCTGTTGTCTGCCAGTGTATGGCTTTGACCACGCTAAGAGGCATTTCCCGTGTCTTCTTTTGCTTTCTGGAAGCCTTTTTCTTTTTCTTTTGTTTTTTTCAAAACAAAACTGGACATTGCAAAGAGTTCACACCCTCTGGTTTCCTTTGGCCAGCCTTAGAAAGCTTTTTCCCAGGAGAAGGGAAGTCTGAATATAGAAGAGCAGTTGCCTTGTCAGAGGTGGCCCCGCTGAGTGACCAGTGTGGGCTGTTTGTCCCTAAAGTGTCCTGAGGAAAGCCAAGCGACATCCCTGAGGGGCCTGGTGGGCCCAGCCAGTCTTGAGCAATACTTGCATTTGTCTAGAGACTCTATATGAGTGAATTATTTTGTTTGAAATAGATGTTTATTTTGAAGTTGTTTATAACTGTATAAAATATAACATCTTTCCTAGAGGATAGTGGAGCGTAAGCAGTATGAAAAAATTATGAATATTGCACATTACATGCCTTACAAAAGCCATTTACCAAGTTGTGTTATATGTAAAAATATATTTGGCTACCAATTTCACTGTCATTGTGGAAAATTGCACAAACCACTATCTGTAAGTGAATAATTTTACATATAGTTAGTGTCTTTTTTGATTAAAAAACTCTTTTAAAGAACATATTAATTATGCATACTATATATCCTATGTGGCTAAAGCAGCTTTGTGACTAGAGACCTGCCAGTTGTTTTGTTAAAATAACAGAATGCAGCTGTGGTAAGGGGGAAAAAATGCGGCACATCTAGAAGAGCTATTTTTAATTTTCAAAGGGAGGGGGAACCAGAGCAGATCTTTTTCCTGTGGTTGAGGGGTCCGAGGGACAAGTGGTAGGCAGGGTAATGTGTGGCCTCAGTGCGGGGGCAGTCACATCCTCACGCAGACAGAGGTTTCCTCCAGGACCCTGCACCAGTGGAAGCCACTGTCAAGGGAAATTTTATTTACCTTTGCATGGTAGCGGTGCTTGGAACAGTTGTTCTTTCAAATGTAAACTTGGGTTTGTAAAACTTCAGGCACCCCCATTCATAAAAACATGTGTTTGAAGGAACCATCTTAGGGTCCTGCTGGAGATCGCCGGCTTCTTGAAACTGTTGTGTCCAGGCAGCAGCCCTAAAAGTGCCTCTCCGCGGGTCGCTGGGCAGGGCCCATCTGTGTCCCCTGCTTTGTGGTTCCCTGCAGGCCTCGGTTGGTGGCTCTGAATGGGGTAGCTTCACAAAATCTGCATGAAAATTGGGAATTGTCAAAGCAATTTGCCATTTACTAACTCACTCTCTATGCCTTTTGTGTTTTGATCAATAAAAACCTAAATCCTTCACCCTGTCTAGTAACAACCTATTCTAAAGCATTCTATTCCCCTCGCCTTTTTGAGCTCTGGTTGTACAGTGATCCATTTGCAATGATACTCATTTTAAAAGGTTAACAAACGAGAAACTAAACCAACCATACAAATAACAGCCCCAAGAACACTTTCCAAGATGGGTTGCCACTGTGCCATTTCAAATTTAATATTCATGCCGAGGGAAGTGAAAGGCCACAAACTAGGGGGTGAAATAGTCCTGTGTTTTATGACTCACTCTTCAGGAAGTCTCTTAAACATGTATTCCTAACGACTGCTCTACCCTGGCCTGGGCTCCATTTCTGCCTAGCAATCTGCCTCAGGCCCCTATTAACTGAATTATCTTGGCCCCTAAATCACCTGGTGGGGGGTCACTAATCTCATCAGGATGCCACTCCCTCTGTCCCTCAGTTCCCCGGTAACTCGGTGAATTATTGCCTCAGTGAGCCAGAAAGAGGCCCTCAAAGGCTTGGCGCCTATGGCCAGTAGCCCAGGGGACACAGTGTGGCCACCTCAGGGTGCAGCCCAGGGGGGAATATAAATGTTTTCCTTAACCGGAGGAAGCACCACACTCACAAGCCACTTGCAGAATAGATTAAGCTAATTTATTAAACACAGTTTGCTGGTGACTGAGCCGAGCTGGGTAATGATTTACAATTAAAAAAGAAGCATTGCAGAGAGCCAGCCAGGACCATGGCCCAGGAGGGAGGATGGGGCAGGGCATCTGTGGGCCCGGCAGGGTGGCTTGGTGTCCTAGTGTCCAGGTGTCTGGGTGCCCTGATGGCCGCAGCTGTGGCAAAGCCAGGTCTGCTGTGCTCAGAGCCCAGGCCTGCACCGTGCCAGTGACAGCACTGTGATGCCCATACGCTTTGTCACGGGGGGGGGGGGGACACCTCTCCTCCCAGCAGAGTGCGCTTGGGTTTTATGTGTTTGTGATTTTTTTTTCTTGGTGTGTTCCAGGAGCTCTAACGCTCTTCACACACCATTGCTGACCCTCTGTGATAGCATGGGACTCAGAGCAAGGAACAGCAGAGACTGGAAACTTTTTTTTTTTTTCCTGGTGGAACTGGGGATTGAATTCAGGCCCTTGCACTTGCTAGGGAAGTGCTTATTCCACTGGGCCATCTCCCCAGCCCTGAGATTGGAAACTTTTTACTGGCCATGTCACTGTCCAGTGCAGTGGTTCTGCATTCCATGGCAGCAACTCTTGTCCCATAGTAAATATTCTGTAACACCCCTTGCATTATTCTAAAATGAAAATCTCATATGATATATTCTGTCCAAATACACAGATAAGAAAGGGAAAAAAGAAGCCAAATGTGAGGGTGTACACCTACCAACTCAGCACATTGGGAGGCTGGAGCAGGAAGATCTCCACTTCAAACTCAGCCCCGGGTAACTTAATGACTTAGGAAGACCCTATCCCTAAACAGTAAGTAAAAAAGGGCTGGAGGCTCACTGCAAAGGTCCTGGGTGACACAAAAGAGAAAGGAAGGCAGAAGGAAGGAAAGAAGAAAGGAAGGAAGGAAGGAAGGAAGGAAGGAAGGAAGGAAGGAAGGAAGGAAGGAAGGAAGGAGGGAAGGAAGGAAAAAAGAGAAGGAAAGAGAAGAGGAAGAACATGATGGTCTAACTTTAAGGAAAATAAATACAGTACAGCAAAATATCTGAGTGACTACATTCTCCATTATAACCTCCATAGAATAAAGAGAATATGTGCCCTGCTCTGTAAGAAACACAGTTTAAGATAAAGCTACGGGGTTAGTGAGATACCTTAGTGGACTAAACGCCTGCTTAGGCAAACGCAGGGACCAGGCTGGATCCAGGCACCACATGCTGCACCAGCCCCGCCCCTGGGGCTTGAGTACAGCTGTGGTGACACACATCTGTGATCCCAGTGCCGGGCAGGCTGAAAACAGGAGGATAACTATGAGTCTGAGCTGCATAGTGAGATCCTCTACCAAATACATAAAAAGAAAGAAGGGAGAGGGACGGAGAGAGAGAGAGAGAGAGAGAGTAAAAGCTATTCACAGACTTCTGTTGACTTTCTTCACAATGGGCTTTTTAGCAACTCACATGGTTTACTCCTATGAGCAGATGCACACAAAACTAAGATCTATGTCAAGGTGCTGTCAGTGGTAAAGCTGGTATCTCTACCGCCTGTCAATCCTAAGAGTTCCCCAAAAGCCAAGCAACTTTTGGTAAAGGTCCAGAATGGTGCTCAGAGAAGCTGCATTCCCGAGGATTTTAGCGTACATTAAAATGACACAATGCTTTGCATTCATCTAAAAAAAGGAGTGAAGGACCAAAGCTTTTGCTATTTGCATGTATGACTACAATTTTCTGGCTTCCTGAGCGCCAACACAAACTTCCTCAACAGTCAGTGGCCCAGAACTTGACCAACCTTTTAAATTTTTCAAATTATCATTTTGTGGGGAGTCAAGTATCTCACACTGAAATCCTTCATGGGCCCTGGGCAAAGTCCTGGCGTCCTAGAGTTTTAACCATTGGTCCATGATGGGGATTAAGAGGTCCAGTGATGAGGGTGGAAGCCATTTCTGTGTTCTGAAAGAAACTTCACCTATGGCTCAGCCATGTTCTGAGTGTTCTGCTTGGGTTTGGCTTTGCTGAGGAGCTGTGGGGTCCTGCCACTGCCTTGCTTTGGAAGTGGAACCTGACATTACCTTCACCCTTGAGCTCACTAGCACACTGTCCACTCCTGAACATTTGCCCAAAAATAACTTCCACCTGTGTTATTTTTCATGATAAGACATCTGACTTCTGCACTTAGGCAGTTGATTCTTTTGGGGATCTGAGTTCAAGATTTACGTTAATGCCTGTTAAGCCTTGATGTCTAAGATGTGTTTGTACACTGATTTTTGGTTTTGAATTCATAAGCTTTCCCTTCTGGTTCTATGTCACTTGAATGTCAAAATATAAGAATTAATTGTCATTAAACTATTAGAATTAATTTTTAGAGAGGGCTCTTTGCTAATGCTGTGTATCAGTCAGAACACAATATAAATACGTTATAAATACTTTGACTTTTCCCAGTATGTACATGAATAGTACTGTGGTTTAAGCACACACTCAGAAGGAGCAAGGCAAGGGATCCTAAAAGGTACCACGTGTTTCCACTGGTTTTCTAGTTGTTAGAAATGTTTGGCTTTTTTGTTCCTTAATTTCGGGAGACTAAGGCAGAAAGAATGCAAGTTTAAGGTCAACCCGGGTAACTTAGAGAGACTCCATTTGAAAAAATAAAGTAAGTCTGGGGATGTAGTTAAAAGGTAGAGCATTCTGTATAACAAAGATGAAGGGGAAGGGGAAAGGGAAGGAAGGGGGTGGAGGAGGAGAAAGAGAAGAGGAGGAGGAAAGAAAAGAAGAGGAAGAGGGAGACAGGAGGGAGGTAAAGGGGGCATTAGTTTGATCCTCAGCACCACATGCTGCACCAGCCCTGCCCTCAGGACAGGCTGAGCTGGCTACAAAAAAAAAGAAAAAGAAAAAGAGTCTTTTGGAAGATCAATCTTCCCCACTGTCAATGCTGGAATTTTGTTAATTCCAGAAAGATTGTGCCACAATAAAATAATTTTTAAAAATTTCCCCCAAAAAAATAAAAATAAAAAAATAAAAATTTCCCACAGTCATATCATTTTAATTAAATTGTTTTTATTTTTTCATATCCCCTTCTGTGACTTCTAGTTCATCTAGGCTTTTACATATTGCATGCCCAACTTAAAATATTTGACACGTAGTAATCATATTTATTTACTGGTACACTGGACATTTCAACAAGTGGATGTCACCTGTGATGATCAGATCAGGGTTGCATGCCTGGTACTTTAGGTCCCTCTCTAATTCTCTGGTATGAATGAGGCTCAGCCTGGGATTTGGTTCAGGCACATATAAACGCATTAAATTGAACAGCAGAGGGTCTGGGACCCAGCCTTAACTCACTGGGTTGTGTCTTAGTGACTTTTCTCACTGCTGAGACAAAATACCTGACACCCAAAATTAAAGAAGGAATGGTTTATTTGGCTCATAATTTATAGAGGTTTTTAGTCCATAATCAGTTGGCTCCAAGATAGGCTGGCATGGTAGAGGACAAGAGTCCGTGGTGGGCAGAAGGCAGCAAAGCAGCAAAGTGGCAGTAGCTCGGCAAGCGCCAAGCAGCACGACTCTTTCTGTTCCTTATATCCTGTAGTCCAGATCTAGGACTACCCAACCTTAGGCCAGGTAGCACTCACCCCCCATGTAAGGCAGCCTTAATCCTAGCATCACACCATGAATCAATCCCAGTGTCACAGCTTTGATCCCAGCATCAGACACTATGAGCCAGTCGCCTCTGAAAAGCCCCACCTATGGCACATGAGGCTTTGGGGCATATTTAGACACTAGCCATGACAGGCTAGCAGACTAAAATTTTTATTGGCCTTGGATAAAATTATCACTATGGTAGTCATGTTGGCACTCAGGTAGAGTGTCATATTGATTTAGCAGCTCACTTTTTAAAAAAATTATACAGTGTATTTACATAAGTCAGAAGGGTAGAGGGCAAAAGGTCTTGGTCTGCAGAAGGAACAGTCATGCAGGTGGGGTCTGGTGCACTCTGACTTGGGGACCACATGCTGGAGAGGAGAGGGAAGGCAGAGATGGGGCGGCAGAGCCTGTCCCAAGGTAATCTTAATTTGAGGGTTTCAGGCCAACAGTGTTGGAGTAGCTAAGGACCTCACTTTCTCATTTCAAATTCTTTATTTCTGTCCTCTCCCTGGTGTTGCCCCCTCTTGGAAGTATCTGCTGACAGCCCCAGACAGCCTCAGTTATAGTCGGATTTACAGATGGTACCTGTTTCTCCACATTTTATTGTGTAAAACAACTTCACTGTGAACGAGTCTCTCAGAAAGCTGGTTATCATGGTGCTTATTATTTATTGAGTGTAGAATAGTGACCATTTCTTTCATTATGCTTTGCAACAGTCCTATGAGACAGGAATTGCTTATGCTTTAGAGATGAGAGCAGCCTGGCCAGGTTGAGAGTCTAGCCTATTTTTACAGCCAAGGTCATTTCACTCGATGACATTCTTTGTCTATTTAAGAATATATAAATTTGAGCAATATAAAATGACATTGCAAGATCCCAACCCTTAGCTCTCATTTAAGAAGACAAGAGAAGGTGAGCAGAGAGACTTGGGGCTTTTCCAAAGCAGGAAGTTTGGCCAGATTGCATTCCCTGACTCCTCCCTGGATAAAGCACAGGGCATCCTGGGAATAAGTAAAGGGCAGACTTGGAGACTTAACAATGGGCAATAAATGCAAGACGATGAAGCCCAGGAGGCAAGTCTAACATGTCTCAGGATAAGAATGCTGGGCTCCAAGTATGCACATTGTAACAGAATCTGTCACCGAATGGTAGGTGACTACAAATAAGTTACTAAATCCCTCTGGCTTTAGGTTGCATTAGTGTTTGATGAAAAATAGTTTTAGAGGGCTGGGGAGATAGCTCAGTGGTCTAAATGCTGGAATGGCAAGTGCAAGGATCTGGCTTCGATTCCCAGTACTGCATGTCATACACAGCTGTAATCCCAGCACTAGGGAGGCTGGGACAGGAGGTTCACTATGAGTCTGAGCTGCATAGTGAGACCCTGTGCCAAATAAATAAATAAAATAAATAAATAAAAAGAGTTACTGATAATTCCTTATAAAAAAATCAGGAAAGCTTGGCCTTGTTCAGCATATGTGAAGCTTTTCAGTTTTCATTAAGCCATGACATATAATTCTGGTTTCTCTTTCTACTTAAGTGCTTGAGAGAAGAGTTTTCCTTGGCAAGCTCAGAAATCACTCTGGGTAATGTCAGATTGGTTATAAAGACAATCCAGTTCCTCAATTAGATAAAGGACAATTTTTTAAGTGTTCTCTAATCCTGAATAAGCATAACTGGCCAGTGTCCCGGGGTAGCCTATCCATGACCTGAGCTCTGTACAGGTGGTCCTGGTTCCATGATCACATGACCAGCATGGCCATCTTTTTGCTGTGGTCCCTGGAAACTTCAAGGATCCTGCTGAACATCAACCTCAGACTTCGCATCCTTATCAGGTGCCAGGGACTTCTGTCACTGTCCAGGAGCACAATGACATCAGGGCTCCTGGACAAGTGGGCCTTCAGCAATGCCACCAGAAAGTCTGGAGACCTGGAATGTCTTCTTCCAGAAAGCTGGGTCTTAGTCTGCAATCCACACAAAGGAAGAGACTGTTGATCTGGTCACAGAACCTGGGACATTTCAATGTCCTGATGATTTATTACCAGGGCAAATAGAAACATTGTAAAACACAATATCATTTATCATGTAATTACACATCTTTCTGGAAGATAATGTATATGACCACAGAAACAACTTAGAGTGAGCCTGTAATTTTCTTTGGGCCTCAGTTTCCTTGTATGTGGTAGGGGAGGGTTGGTAGGAGCATCTCTTCAGCCTCAAGAGTCTACATACAAATGGGCTCTCTGAAGCTCTCACAGAGAAGGATTCTGGGTTATGATGCCTGCTCCCATGCCACCCATGTCTGCTTCACAACTCCTCTGCTTTTTCAGGCTCAGCTTCCTGCTCTGTAAAATTAGAACTTATGACTGTGCCAGCTTCTTAAGGTTATTGCTCAGATGATAATGCAGTGGATGTAGGCATTGGGGAAGAAACCCTCAGATGGCACTCAACTTATATTAGCTACAGAATGGTGAGTAGGACATCTTATTGCAGTATCTCTGTGTTTCTTTTTGCCCTCTCTCCTTTCTTGCTCTTGCACACTTCCTACTTCTTAGCTTTTCACATTCACTTCTAATCACACAGACCATCTTTAGGAGTTAAATGTTGAAGGAGTCAATGAGGGACTCAGATATCAAGTCCAGCAAGAGGTGAACCCAGGGCTGATCTTTGATCTTACAAGATGTCTTAGTTTGTTTTGTGCTGCTATAATAATCCTAAGATGGAGTTACTGAAAATGCATAGACCTTGACTGCCTTGTTCTCTGGAGACTGGGGAGTCTGATAGTAAGAGGTCCGTGTCTGTTGACGGCCTCCTTACTATGTCACAGCATGGCTCACATGGTAGCAAGAAGTGGGAGAGAGGACAAGAAAGGGTGAACTTGATCCCCAGGACAAACCACTTGCATGGTAATGGTGTCCTCCATTCCTAAGGGTGGAGCCTCGTGATCCAGACACCTCTTAGAAGAGTTTTACTGCCCAATAGCAATCAAATTACATCAATGAATCACAACATCCAACCACAGCGAGAGAGAATTCTCTGCACTTGTTTTACCTTTTAGTGTCTGTATATCTGCTGACTCTGCTGAACTATTTTTATGGATACAAACACATGGACTGAGGTGTTAATGAGCAGATATTTATTTTGTGTTCCTTTGTGTTTCTGTGTGTAGAGCAGGGAGGATTGAGTTTGACTGTCTGGAGGAGGATTGTTGTACACAGTGCTTGGGGAACTTGTTTTCTTTGCATTGCTGGAACACATACTATGCCATACTATTTTCTTTTTCAGACTTAATTGCTTTCTGCATAGGTTGAATAAACATCTGTGTGAACAACCTCTTCTAAACATTTGTATTTTCTCTGAGCCACATTTCTAAACAAATCATAAACTAATTTTATCTGCTTCAAAATATGCCCATTGATAGATCATCAATGCAGAGTCAGGGCTCAAATTACCACAGGCAGGCAGGAACTCGGTGACAATTTTTCCCAGTCTGGAAGGTGCACACCTGACAAAGACTCTTTACAAATCCACCTCTTCTGCTCCATTCTGTCTTGAAATCAACAGGAAGCTGGGGAAACAGTGATGGGTGGCTGAGGTCCCCTGCTCCTATCTATAGATCAAAATCAGCTGTGTCATGTGATGTACAATGACCACTATCATAAGTACCATTGAGAATGCTTCTCAGTAGTCTCCAGACCTCTTATCAGAATATGTTGTTAATTAATCCTATGGTTACAAATACACACAACAAACATAGAACTAGAATCCTGCAAACTTGGAAACAAAGTCTGAGAATTCTACAAAATCTGGAACCCTCTTGTTCATTCCTTCTCACTGTACTACTCCTTGACAACAATGGAAAGGCTTTCAGTTTTCTACTTTTGATCTCATTTAAGGACTTCCTTGGATACTACAGTCCTCTCAAGTTTTCCCCAGTGAATGTAGCTCCTTTTCTGGGAATAGAAATGGCAATAATGAGACCTGGAAACTTCCAGTTCTAAGTGTGGGGTGCCCTGCCAGAGCCCCCTTTAAGACTGAGCTGCTCTTTCCTAGAGCTGCTGGTAGTGCTATTGCTGACGGATCTTGGTTGAACCCTTGCTTTCTGCCCCATTAAGGTCCATCCCTTCCCTGGATCAGCCTGTGGCCTATGACTCGTCAATGGGGCCTCCAGGGATTAAAACTCAGCAGAACAACCCCAGGTTGGCAGCTGCATGGCCTCAGTTTCTCCTCGCACTCATCCCTTTGTCCTTCTTGCTCCTCTCACTATGACTCCAAGAGCCTTTCCAGGACCCTGCAAGAAATCTTTGTGTCAGTCTGCCTCCTGCACAGCCTGACCCACAACATTCAGGCTAAAAGTATTAGGAATGATATTAATGTGAGAGCATAAAGTCCCACGTCTGCTTCCTTCCTGAAACTATTATACTCACTGGGCTAAAAGAGTTGAAGAACTTTGGGATATGAGCTGCAAAATAGCCAGCGATATTAAAACTGTATAGCAATGACTACAATGAATGAGAAATGCACTTGACTACATTCTTTTAAACAAAAATGCTATAATCACTTTAAAAATCAGACTTGTGAGGAACAAAATTTTATCACACAGAATCTTATCTTTGGAAATTCTGAGCCAAAGAGCAGTGTTCATACCTTGATGTTTTCAGTATCAGTTTTAAGAAAGCTAACTGAATAAATGTGCACAGTTTGAGGCAGCCACCTACCTGAGCCAGTGAGCTTTGGGGAGATAAAGGAAGAAAGTGGGCTGATGAGGCAGCAGCCGGGGTGCAATCCCTGGTGTGCTGGGCCAGCCCTGCCCCTGGGGTGTGCTGAGACAGAGATGGAGACTGCGCATGGTGGCAGCGTGCACCTGTAATCCCAATACCTGGGAGGCTGAAAACAAGAGGATCACTACAACTCCAATCTAAGTAGTGAGACCCTGTACACCCTGCAGACTCTGTCCTAAATTCAAAAAAACAAAAAAAGAAAGTGAGCTGATGAGAAGAGTGAGTTCCTGACAACTGCCACATGTAAGGATTGTCATTTAATTTTTTTTCTACAGTGCATTTCTTTTATAAAAACATTCAGTCGTCAATCCCACATTCACCATATTGTTACAGCAATGATAACCACAACTGGCCTTTGCAAATAGATTATCATTAGCTTTGTAGTGCCACATAAACAAACAAAATCAAACAATGGGGAACAAAAAGGCTGAAGTCCTTCCTCACAGGTAGTCACAGTCCTCAAGTTGTTCTCAGACCCTTTTAATGAGTGACAGTTATTTTGGGACAGAGGCCCATACATAGGATATCTTTTGTCTGTTTTGTTTTTCTTCTTGTGATTTTGTGTATTTTGTACAGGGTCTTACTACACAGCTCAGACTCGTAGTGATCCTCCGTTTTTAGCCTCCCCAGAGCTAGGATTATAGGTGTGCGCCTCCGTGCAGGGTCTTGGTGGCTGGCTCAGTGCACCTAGAGGTGGGACCATCGCAGTATGTGGTGCTGGGGTTAGAACACCAGTCCCTGCACTTGCCTAAGCAGGCATTAGTCCACTGAGCTATCTCACCAGCCCTGCCTCTCCTTGTGATTTTGGACTGAAGGATTATAACAGTATGCAGGTTTTATCATGGTTTATACACTTCACCATGTTTTATTCATACTGTTTTAAGCCTATTTAATTAGCAGTCATGCAGTTCTCTTCCAAACCACTGTATTAGAATTAAATTTGATGCTACAGTGAACGTACGGATGTTGACTATTCGAGGGGACCAAACTGTTTATCTTAGTGAAATAAATTACTTCAATTTTCTAAAACAAAATTCAAATTTTCTCAAAATGCAGACAATAACCATTTATGCTTCTCTTTTCAGATTAATTTAGTTGAGCTTGAATCAAAAAATAATTCCTTTTAAAATATTCAGCGACTCGCATCCAGTCCCAATCCCACTCATGACGTGACCCCAGTATGTTCTGTGCCACGGCGCCACCCTGCCTCCTCCGTCTACGTGTGTTACAAGAAGCGTGGGGGTGTCTAGTTTCAATCTTCACTCAGATTTTGTTTATATTTATTTCCAAATCCAATTGGTGAAGGGCCTTTCTCCTGCTCCATCCTGGTCTGTAAAGTAAATTGCAAAAAGCTACCCAAGTCTGGGCTATATCCTCATAGAGATTGTTTAGACCCATTACTTTCTCTTTTAATCAAATCACAGTTGTGTCAAAATACACGATTCTCGCTATGAATCTCCCCAGCTTGTTACAGGTCACTGGTTGCACCTTGAAAATGTTTGCTCTCCTCAGTGTCTTCTCTTCAGCCTCTAGCTAAATTACTCTGCACCAAGCCTGATCATTTTTTCTATACACATAGACCTCTAATTAATATAAACATAATAGCAAAGAGGACTGTGCTTCACAAAGAGAGAAAGGAAAGATGCCTGGGCAATAGATATACAGGACATCGTTTGAAGTAAGGCAAGATATGCATTTAATAGATATAAGCATTGAAATCATGTTAGGAAACAACAACAACAAAAGCAAACTCTGAAATCCCCTACCCCTGAATTACTGGGTGATTTCAGCCTTTATTCTTTTCTTCTTAAAAAACATTTTATATAAAGCCACCAGAGGGCTAGTAAGGGAAACAGTAATTATATTTAAACAGCCAACACTTCACTAACATAAAATATTTGTACAGGCTCTTAAACATGAAGTTAAGTGCCAGAGGCTATTTTCATTGTTTAATGTATTAAGTAAATAAAAATGTATCTAAGATGTGGACACGCAATTAGTTTTGAGTTATTTATCCTGGAGTTTGTATGGTTTAGAAAAACTCCATCTTCTTGGCTGCTGCTGTCCTAATGCATTTAACTCCAGCCATCAGCCATGATTAAACACCTGCTGTTGAGGGGAAACAAAGCACAGTAATCCAATATGTATTTCTGACATCTTAAATATCACCCAGTCCCCTGACATCAGGCACAGCTTTTCAGCGGGATGGAATTCCAGAGCATATTTTTCTAATTTATGGATGGACAATAAATCAAAATTAAGCCTTGGGCAATGAAATATACATCAGTGCGGAATGCACTGACTGCAAACGAGGACCTGCACCACCAAGGGGAAAGGATGTATTCATGGAATCCTAAGCTGCAGACACGGAGGTGGAGATCAGGGAAGTTTATTTCACATTTAGGCCCTATAAAAACAAAATACAAAGGGAGGAAATGAAAAGTTTCCTCTTTTTCTATGCACAGTACCGGATGAGCACATTTAGATTTAAAGGAAAGTCATTGCTTTTGAATGCTGGATCTCGGCTGCTCTTGCTCTCATTTTTAGTATTTAAGAAGGGGTTGAAGTCGTTTGTGTGGCTTCAGTTTCACTCTTCTGGAAGAATGAACAAAGGCCGTCATTGTCATTTTTCAGTTCTCCTGAGTGTCAGGCGGGAGGACAGGCTGCTCAGGACTGGGAGCTGTCCAGTGCTGAACGGGCTTGGCCTGACCGTCAGCTATTTTGGAATCCCAGAGCTTTTTTGTTACCATCCGTACCCTCGGGCTGGATTTGTACCTGGGTCCAGTTCACGCTTCTCCACCCCACCCTCACAAAGCAACATCTGGCTTTAAGAGAGCCTGCCAGGGCAGACCTCATCTTTATCAGGGATAGTGTTTTGTGTTTGTGAGCATGCTGGGCTTGTAACAAATATATCGCCTGAATCTTCACAGCATCTCTTTAAATGGGAAAAGAGACAAATGTTCTTTAAGTGTGAGAGACAGTGATACAGAGCCCTAACAAGATCCAGAGCTTTAGTTTTGGGCTGCACAGCCCATGATGGAAGTAGTCTAATGAGCCCTGCGCCTGGCTGCTAGGTCTGGGCCTCACCTCCTGCTCCCAGCTTCTAAAGTTTCTCCAGGTTGCTCTTCCCAAGGTACCGGCATTTACACAATCATTTCTGTAGATTCCCGTGCTACTGGCTTACTGATGTGTGATATTTAGGAACAATTGTTTACACAGTCATAGTTATTAAAATATTTAAAAGACTAAAATTGATATTAAATTTAATATAATTTAGGAGTGTCTTTATGTATTACAAAAGATACCGGAATGTCCCAATCTTATATTTCAAATTCTAAATGAAAGAATATTTGAGATGTTTTCAAATTGATGTCTTTGGGGTCAGTTGTAGTAAAACACATGGTAGCTGCTGAGTCAATAAATAGGGGCATTGACCTGGGGGATGCGGTAAGGGGCAGGGAACGTCGGCCATGTGAGTAAGTGACTTTGAAAACCAATGATATTGTCCAGGCTGAAATAAAGCTAGACAGTTTGGTTTATAATTGTCTAGATGCTCATCAGTTCTTGCCAGATTATCAGAAATGTTCATTTTTTAAAAATGTATTTTGTGTGGGGTCTCACTATGCATCTCAGACTCGTAGTGATCCTCTTGTTTTCAGCCTCACCAGCGATGGAATTACAGGCATGCACCACCATGCCCAGACTCAGTCACCTGGCTCAGCATGCCCAGGGGAGGGGTTGGCACAGCATGTGATGCCAGGGATCGAACTCAGGTCCCTGTGCTTACCTAAGCGGGTGCTTAGTGCCCTGAGCTATCTCACCAGCTCTCAGAAATGTTCATAGAAATAGGAAAATATTATATATTGATAAATGATAGCACATTAATATTCTAGCAGAAACTTTCTTTATAAAATGAACTAAAATGGGCTCCAAGGAGGTAGCTCTGTGGCAGAGATAATTTCCTGCATTTGATCCCTAGTACTATGGCAATATGTTCTTTTAAATTTTTTTAAAATGTATTTGGTACAGAGTTTTACTACGTAGCTCAGACTCATAATGATCCTCATGTCTCAGCCTCCCTAGCTCTGGGATTACAGGCATGCACCACTATGCCCAGTTTTGTGGCTGGGCTAGGCACGGGGCCAGTATGGTATGTGGTATTGGGGATTGAACCCAGGTCTTGTGCTTGCCAGGCGGGTGCTTAGACCGTTGACCCCACAATATATTCTTTAAACTGAACTAGAATAAAATCTTTGACCACTAATCTTTACCATGAGAATATTCCATGTCTTTTAAAAAATCATGAATTTAATCAGTTTTTGCATGGGTTTACTTAGGCCCTCAGGATCTGTACAAAGCATGAATTTGGTTTCCTTTCTGAAGTTCACCTTCTAGGTGGGGAGACTTCTATTTTTTAATCACTAGATGAGCATAAGTTATAAAAAGTTGAATGACCTGAAATGTTTTATTTGGGCACTGTAATCCACAAAAGGAAAACAATCCTGCAGTCTTTGACGTCTCTTGTCTTCTTGGTCTGCAGACTCCCAGGTCCTCTGCATTATTGCTCCTTGCTGAGGATTTGTCTACAGATCAGCAGCCCAGTCTGCAATGTATTTCTCCTACTTTGCCAGGGGATGAGTTTCTTTCTCATCAAAGCTAATATTTGCATCACATAAAAAAAATAAATTCACATTCACAAAGTTGACTTTTAAAAGTGAACAATTCAGTGGTACTTAATACACTTACAATGTTGTACGAACACCAGTTCTATCTAGGTCCAAAACATTTTCATTGTGCTGAAAGAAAATCCTATACCTTTCAAGTGGGAACTTCTTCTTTTCTCCTTGACCTCTTCCCAGGGCAACCATTGATCTTCTATAGTCTGTAAGGATTGCTCTATTCTGGATATTTCAAAAAGCAAGATCATATAATTTGTGACATTTTTTTTTAGCACAATGCTTCCTAGGTTCATGTTGCATGGGTTGGAACTTCATTTCTTTTTATGAAGAAATGAATCAAGTTCCATTTTACAAATACACAAAATTTTAAAGAAAAAAATTTTTTTGTACCAGGGATCAAACTCAGGACCTTGCACTTGCCAGGCAGGTGCTTATGCTGCTGGAGCAATCTCCATGGCCATACACCCAGAAGTTTTAATTCAATCATACTTTTATGGGGGGGTTGTTTCCATACTTTGATTGTTGTGAATAATGCTGTTATAAGTATTCATATATAAAGATCTCTTTTTTAATGAAAACAAAAGAAAAGGAGCTGCAACCCTTTTATTTTCTGTGTTAAAAATCAAACAAAACAAACACCAACTCTGTTATATGCTAACATCTTTAGAGTACATTTGAACGAAAGAAAGACTAAAAACAGAAATGTGTTCACAGAGATCCAACCATGGGTGAGAGTGCCTCACACTCCTTTCCCATGGTACTTAGGAGTGACCACTTCATAATCAGTAGCTCTAAACAAAGTTGCTGAGTTCTTCATCAGATACTTGAGGAAATCATGAAGGTAATTCAGTAATAAAGCAAGGCTCTCCTGAACTAGAGGCATTTAGACCAACATTGCTCCAATTCATAGCTGTGAGGCACTGTATACCTGGGGCATGGGTGTGTCAGGGTGCTCTTTGAATACTGGGTTTTGTCTTGGAGTAATTTTATATTTAAAGAAAAACTGAGCAGGGCATGGTGGCCCCTGTAATCTCAGTATTCTGGAGGCTGAGATATGAGGATCATTGTAAATTTGAAGCCAGCCTGGGCTACATAGTGAGCTCAAGGTCAGCCTGGATTGCATACTGAGACTAGGTCTAAAAGAAAGGAAGAAAGAAAGAGAAAGAAGAGAGAGAGAGAGAGAGAGAGAGAGAGAGAGAGAGAGAGAGAGAGAGAGAGAGAGAACAGAAGAAAGAGGAAGGAAGAACTGCAAAGACAGTACAGAGGGTGCCCTACCCCCATCAGCTTCTCTTTCCACTAATACCATGTGCACCCATGAACATTTACCAAAACTAAGCAAATGACTTTAGTACAATGTTATTTACTAAACAATACACTTTAGTTGGATTTCCCTGGGTTTCCCACTAATCTCTCCCTGTTTCTAATTCTGGCATCCTGCCCGGGATGCTGCTGCATTATGTTTAGTTCTCAAGTCTCCATTGTCTCTTCTCTGGTCTGTGATACTATAGTTTCTGGTTCTTTCCTTGCTTTTCATGACAATGAGAATTTTACTGGTCATTGTAGAAGGCCACTCAATTTTGACTTTTCTAATGTTTTTCTCATGATCAGAATGAAATTTGGGTAAAGAACACCACCAAGGGAGAAGTGGCTCTGTCACCTGACATCAGAGCACATGCTGTTGCTGGGACCTGTCACTGAGATGCTGACCTTGACCCAGACTGGCCAGTGCCAGCCAAGCTCCCACTCCACTTTCCATCCTCTGTTCTCTAGAAATAAGTCACCAAGTCCCAGCCAGCCCTGGAGAATGAATCCTTACTTACTTAGAGTTCTTTTTCTCTTTCCCCGCATTTACTTAGCCAATCATGGGTTCACATCAGAATGGACTCATGAATATTTATTTCATAGTTCATATCCTCATAAGATCATGTCATCAATGCCTGTCAGAAAGTGACAAATATCAAGAGGGCAGGGCTTGGGCTTGGGAGATAGCTCAGTAGAATAAGCACTTGCCTAGCCAGGGAGATGGCTCAGTGGAGTAAGGGCTTCACTGGCAAGCACAACAGCCTGAGTTCAATCCCCAGTTCCGCCAAAAAAAAAAAAAAAAAAAAAAAAAGACTGAAATCAACTACGTTACTCTTTAGAGCTCAGGAAATGGCTTAGTAGAATAAACCCTTCCCTGACAAGCACAAGGGCCTAAGTTCAATACCCAGTTCCAGGGGAAAAAAAAAACTAGTTTAAACTGAAACGTATTATTTGGGGCCAGGGAGATGGCTCAGTGGAATAAGTGTTTCCCTAGCAAGCACAAGAGCCTGTGTTCAATCCCTGGTTCCACCAAAACAACAAAAAAAAGAACTGATCCAGCACTTGCCTAGCAAGCACGTGGTTCAATATCCGGTACTGAAAAAAAAAATCCTTAAACTTTTGGTCTGGGTATGGTGGTACACGCCTATAGTGCCAGCACTACAAAGGCAGAAACCAGGAGGATCATTACTGTGTAGTGAGACCTAACACATACGCGCACGCGCACACACACACACACACACACACACACAAAATAAAAAATAAAAAAAGACAGAGCAGACAGGGTACTTCAAAATAAGGAAACCCTAGGCTTCATGGGTAACAGCCTTGCTACATGATGAGGGACCCAGGATCAGCTCCAGCGAAAGGATAGCTTTGAGGACATTTCTGAGCGCATATAAGATGGGCCCTGGTGCTGTGAGCTAAGTTTCTCAGAGGGCGTGGTTATGGCTAGGTTTTCCGATTCTTTGCTCTGTGCTACTTTAATCAAAGAATTCTATTACTGCTTCCAAGAACTAAGATGCTTAGTACAATAATGATAGAGCTCAAAAAGAAGACATTTTAAAAACCTACACTTGGACATATTGCAATAAATCTGTAAAATAATAAAGCCAAAAAGAAAATACTTAATACATGCAGACATGGAGAAAAGCCTCTCCATAAAGGCACTACATTGATGGTTGCTGTACTATAACAGTCATGAGGCAACGAATATTTCCTTTAAAGTGCTCAGATTGGATAACTGCCAACCAAAAGCTACAAATTCATCCAAATGATCACAGGAGAGTGAGGGAAAAACACAAATGTCTCCAGAGGAGCCTTCAAAATTTTTCTACTAACAGATTGTCACTGAAAGATAAACCTGAACCCAGAAGGGAAGAGTGAGATGAAAGAATTCAAAGCCATGAATGTATGGATGTGTCTACAGAAGTGATGCAAAGTAACGACAACAGCATCTTATGGGGAGAATAAAAAAACACAGCAGATCTAAAATATTAGATGAGTATAGTTGTCCTTTGGGATCTGTAGGGGATGGTTCCAGAACCCTCTCTGCCAGATCTGTAGGTGGTCTGTGATACTATATAAAATACTTACATAAAATGATGTAGTGTAATGTATAACTTATATACATTCTCCATGTACTCTAGACCTTCGCTGGATAACTGTACTGCCTGTTGTGATATAACTGCTATGGAAATACATGTATCTGGAAGTGCACACAGGGCTCTTACACTGAGGTACATCCCCTGCTCTTTTATTTAATTTTTATTTTGAGACAGAGTCTTTCTAGGTCAGTAAATTGCCCAAGCTGAGTTCAAACATGCACTCTGATGGCTTTAGCCTCTCCACCTGCTGAGATTACAGGTGGATGCCACAAGCCCAGCTCTGTACTGCATTGTTTAGGGAATAATGATGAGAAGAAATGTCTGTACAGGATCATTCATTACAGACATGAGTTTATTAATTTTTTCCAAATATTTTCCATTTGTTGTTGGTTTCACTGTACTGTGGGACCTAGGGAGCGTAGTGTGGTGGTAGTGACCCACATGTGGGAAACAGATCTTGTTCAGAATGAAGTGTTCTGACTACCTTGACTTGTTGAGAAGACAAAATAAATATTGATTGATTTTAAATTCTGTTAACCGCACATGTGAAATTTTAATGAATAACTAAAAGTTGGTTTAGATTTTGTTAAATATTTATTTTATTGTATATTTTTAAAAAGTGACTTTTAAAGAATTACTACTAAAGTTGATGCTGCTGAACCTGAAAAGGAGGGCAGGAGTAGAGGAAGAGAGGAGGGAGGAAAAGAAAACCCAGGCCTGGCTATATAGCTCAAGGCAGGTCTCCTGCCTAGCAGGCACACCTCCTGGGTCAATCCCAGCATCCCCTAAAACAAAAAGCCAAATAAGACAACCGAAAGAAAATAACATCCAATCAAGATGACACAATACAGAAAAAGGAAAGAAAACAGAAATGAAAATTGATAATTTTAATAAAGCTACTTGCTTTATTTGCCTAAACTTGCCAGATGGAAGATGTTAGACTGATTTTTTTTTTCTAATGTATTTAGTACAGGGTCTACAGGGTCTCACTACACAGATTGGACTCATAGTGATTCTCCTGTTTTCAGCCTCCCAAGTGCTAGGATTATAGGTGCGTGCCACCACATCCAGTCTCAAGGCCTTCTTAGCACGTCTCAGGGGCTGGACCAGCATGGCTTGCTGGAGATCGAAACCCTGTCCCTTTGCTTACCTAATCAAGCACTTTAATCCACTGAGCCATCTGGCTGGCCCTTAGGCTGATTTTTAATATTTAACTATATTTTGCTTTTAACATCCCAATTATTACTGAATAATAAAAGTAAGAATGTAAAAAGAAAGTAGCAGCTTTGCTATTAACCAAACACAATGGACATCAAGGCAAGAATTATATTGGGCAGAGAACGTGTGGATGTAGTGCTGGAAACAACCATTGGAAGAGCTGCTGTGTTGGTGGAGAGGTCAACACTGCACAGCACTTATACCGTTCCATATGGCTGAGAGGACAGAACCTGTAGGTGGAAAGTATGGACAGCCACGCACTGACCCAACCTGTTATAAAGAACTTCCAAGCAAAGTTCCTCCTAAAGATATTTATTTAGGTGGAGGTGGTGGCAAGGTGCAGGCCAGAAATACATGGCCTTATTAGATAAAAGGTGAGCATGTTTGAGCATTAGAATCATGGGAAACCCTTTTATTTTATTGAGACAGGGTCTTTCTATGAGATCTCAATTGGCATGGAACTTGTTATGTAGCATTGGTTGATCTTGGACTTACAACACTCATGCCTTAGTCTATCATGTTATGGGGTTACAGGCATGTGCCTCCATGCCCAAATTGGAAGGCTTTTTACAAATACATATCCTAGGGCCTCTTCCCAGACTTACTGAACAGATCCTATTCTGTAGGAATCTGTGTTTTTAGTAATGCTGCCTAGATGATTTTGATGTGGTCAACTCAGAACAGATCTGGGGAATAACATTTAGAACTAGAGGCCAGAAGACTTTTAAGCCGCCCCCCTACCCCAGTACTGGGGATCAAACTCAAACTCAGGACTATGTGCTTGCCAGGCAGGCACTTAAGCCACTGAGCTATCTCCATGGCACCAGAAGACCTGGCCCAACTAACAGTGGTTTTTGGTTATCTAATGATGCCTTGGCAGACTTTTACCTGTGATCTGGAGAGAGTACTAGAAACTAGATGGGATTACTGCTTGCATTGTACAGAATAAAGGGAGTCAACCAATATCTGCAAAATTAGGTGTAGCAGGGTAAAAAGAACATGTGCTTTCACTGTGTTTATAAACTTTTCAGCAATGTTGGTGCAAATGAGGAAAGTTAATGTATTCTTTTCTCAGAACAAATGGCTTAACAGGCCAATAGGGCTTACGGTGTACACCTCTGACACTTGCAGCTTCCCTCTGCCAGAGACTCTCACCAGAGAGGGGAGTCTCAGACTTGCCCTAGAAGGTAGATCACTGGGGAATCTTGGAGAAAATGCAGATTCTGAGTCCATGGGCTGGGGGACAATTCATTTTTTTATGATAAGCATCTCTAACAAAGCTCTTCCCAGTTTATTATTAGACATTGAAGAAGCGTCTCTTTCATTAAAGACCAAAGTTGTCCTGGTCTTCCAAAGATGCTTTACATCCTTCAACCATATCATCATTTTGTGTTGACATCACTGCAAGTTAATTTATAACCAGAAGAAGAGGGGAAAGATGGCATTATGGGGATCTGGTGGAGCAAAAAGGACATAGAGGTCAGTAAAAAGCTCCTGGAGCTGAGGATGGTGACATGTTGAAAGTATGAACTTCATTTCTGTACCTAGGCCAGGATAGAAGCCCTCACTAGCCCATCAAAAGACCAGAATTCCATCTCAGAGTGTATTTCTCTTTTGGATTTATTGTTTTTGTTTGAAAAATGTTAATCTTTTTATCATTCACCTAATCTTTCCAAGATTGTTTTCCTATGAGAATATGCTAACTAGCATTTTCATATGCTTGATAATTTATTTTTTATTGATGTAAAATTTACTTAACATAATATTAACCATTTTAAAGTGAACAATGTTGTGGTATTTGCTACTTTCACAATATCAAGTAAACAACATTTCTATCTAGTTTCAAAACATTTCTGTTACCTCAAAGGAAAGCTCTGTACTATAAGTAGCCACCAGTGCTTCCTGTCCCCTGGACTGACCTAGTCTGGGTATTTCTTATAGGTAGAGTCCTATGCTATGTGCCCTTGTGTGTCTAGCTATCTTTCACTTGTATAATGTTATCTGGGCTCGCTTGTGTTGTAGCATGTTTCAGTACAGTCGAAGAATGCTCTAGGGGATGGATAGAATATGCTTGGTTTTGTCCCTTCATCCATGGAGAATGCTTTAGTTTGTTTCCATCTTTTGTCTATTGTAAATGGTGCTGGTATACATGTTTGTGCACAAGTATTTCTTTGTATAACTTTTTGTAATTCATTGTTGTGAAATGGGATTGAGAGGAGGAAATATTGTACTGGTAAGAAGTAAGTTCAAAGTGATTTGTCCTAGGCTTCAAAACAACCTGGAAACTCAAAGCTTTTAGGAAGCCCCCCCCCCCCCGGCCTCATCTTGTCTGTCTTGAGTTAAAAGAGAGAATGTGTGACAAAATTATTAGCAGCTGAGGTTGGGCACCGTGGGACATCCCTAGAACCCCAACGCTCTGGGAGATTGAGGCAGAAGAATGACAACTTTAAGCCTAGTCTGGGCAACTGATTTAGTGAGATCCTATCTCGAAGAATAAGTGAATAAATGCATGAACAAATAAATAAAAAGGCTGGGGAACATAGCTCAAGTAGAAGGCATTGGGTTCAGTCCCCAGGGTTGAAAAAAAAATCAAGAAAGGAAAAAGAAATTGATTAGCAAGTGTACAACCCTGCATGTGTGCCGTGGGGTTGGCAGTGAGTACTTGATATGCCCTATGACGTCGCTGGAACTGGTTCCCACATGGGAGGTCAGCACACGCTGTCTCTATTATGGCCAGAGAGAGATTTTAGAATTGCAAAAGGTGTAACAGAGTAGTTGGACAACAGCAAAAGAGTTTGACAAGGCTGTCACATCTGCTCAATATTTCTACTGAAATAATCCCGCAGATTGCTGCTGATGGTTACCATAGTGGTATTGAGGTTGGCAGAAGGAGATGATGTAATCTTGAGCGGACTGATGGCATCCTGGTTGCTGAGTCAGTGGTTCCTGCCCAGGAGACTCGGGCCTCTGGCTGGGGTGACTTAGATGCTGATAGGGGCAGCTTTGCAGCAGAGTAGTTTAACATCAAAGCAAACTGGAAATGAATAAGAGCAGGGAAGTATTATGCTGCCCATTGTTCAAGGCAGGCAGTGAGAACCATGGCGCTCTGCCCATCAGAACCCAGCAAAGGCTTAGAGTGTAGGTATGCAAGGGACCCCAGAATAGAAGAGATGTCCCCTGGGGAGCATCCTGTGCTGCACCACCAAGGCCCTTGCTTGGTTCTGATTGAGTCCTAGTATTTGATTAACACAAAATAGCTGTGTTCCCAGAGCCTCAGTTTCCAGATGTTTATTAAAAGAGGTCATGAAGAGTAGTGTAGACACTATCTGCTCTCAAGTTGAGGAAACCCAGGATCTCAGGGAGAAGAGAAAGATCTCGGTGGGAGGAAAGCATCGTGTGTTCCCAGAAGCCCAGCACACTTCTTGCTGAAATAACTCAGTCTGTGGGTCTGGATTTTCTGACAAGTAAATCCTGAAGAACAGGACTGATGCTCATCAGGATAAGCTTGTGCATGTGGGGTCTCGAAAGGGTTTATGGAAAGTGTGCTTTGGAAGCATTAAACACTGTGTGAGGGTTCTTGGAATCTTTGAAAATCAAAATAGATCTTTTTTAAATGTTTAAATGTTCTCATTGTGGGAAATTTACAGGATGATAGAGATAAGAGAAAATTATGCATATTTTCACAGTCAATCAGTTCCTTGTATTTGTCTTTTTCTTCAATATTGGATTTTTCTATAGTTTTTTATATATCTGGGATCTTTATATTCAACTGATTTCTTACACCCTCAGCTCCCCCGCTTTTTTGATGTTTTGAGATAGAGTCTCACTGTATAGTTCAGGCTGACTTTGAACTCACCGTGCAGCCTAGGCTGGCCTCAAACTTGGCAGCAATCTTTCTGCCTCAGCCTTCCAAGTGCTGGGACTACAGGCCTGTGACATCATGCCCCAGCTGATTTATTGCTTTAAGACATTGTGAAGGCTGGCTAAACAGCTCAGTGCATTAAAGTGCCTGCAAACAGGCACAGGGGCCAAGGATTCGATCCGTGGGCCTGCTATGCTGTCCCCACCCCACCCCTGACTGGGGTGCGCTGAGACTGCAATTGAGACTGGGTGTGGTGGTACACACCTGTAATCCCAGCTCTTGGGAGTCCAATCTAGTAGTAACACCCTGAATACCCTGTAGATTCTTCCTTAAAAATACAAAAAAAAAAAAAAAAAAAAAAAAAAAAAAAAAAAAAAAAAAAAAAAAAAAAAAAAAAAAAAAAAAAGACATTGTGGGCTGGGAAGATAGCTCAGTAGAATAAATGCTTGCCTGACAAGTGCAAGGTCCTCAGTTCAATCTCTGGTACCACAAATAAATAAACAAATAAATATAAAAAAATAAAGACATTGCTTATTTGTACATATATTTCCAATTGTCGTTCTAGAACCAATGATCATTCTTGGGTAGGGTGTCCAGGAGAATTGCTATTATAGTCCCAAATGGAACAAGGGAAAGCAAGACCTATAACTGTATGTGCATGGCTTAGAAACCCTGCTCATCCCAGTATATTTTGGGGAAAACTGAAATTAATAAAATAGTTATGTCACCATTGGAAAAAAAAGAAACCCTGTCTCCCATAAGCCTCAGAGGTGCTGATTTCCCCCGAAATTTAGCGTAGTGGCCAGTCTTTGGGAACTTTGATATTTTTTAGGAAACTTTCATTGGAGAATTGATAGTGCTTTGTAAACTTACCCCCAATTTTTATCATTACAAGATGAAAATTTGGGTATCCTAGTAATGCAATAGGATCATAATGTTGGGGTGAATTGGGGAGCGGAAATAAAATGAAAAAACAACCCCAACAAATTAGGCTTAGGCTATGCTCTGTATAGAAATTGCTGTTGAGTGCTCTTTCCCTTTCTTTGTTCAATCCCTGTTCACAATTCAGGATTAATTTATTTATTATTTTAAAATTTTATTTGCATTTATTTTATGCTTAATTTATTCCCATGCCATATGTTTTTGTTTCTTCGGTTCCTTCTGGGATATCTTTTTCTTATGTGCAATTTCCTCCTCCAGTTTAGGAACAATTTATTCCTTTTCAGTAAGGATCATCTCAATACGGCAGAGGGAGCTCATGTGTGGGTTAATCTGGCCATGAGCTCTATAAGTACAGTGGTGCATCTTGGGTGCTTTGTTCACCTGGATATGTCCACCTGGATATGTTCAATAACTAGAGAATCTAAACCCTTATGTTCAGCATCACTCTCTGCATTTTTAAGCACATGCAGCAAAAGTTCAGCATCCTGTTAGGGCCACCTACTCTGCATCCAGCCCCACTGTGTGGCCTGGATACACCTACCAACTCCACCATTGCAATGCCAGAATTGCACACAAGGCTTCTTTAATGTGACATCCTTTGGATACTTGGTGGCCTTTTGGATATGCATACCCTTGATGGCCTCTGCAGTTTCACCTGTATTCTTACAGTGAACGTGAAGATTTGAGCTTCTTGATTTGCATGATATTGTGGGGTTTTCTGGGTTGAGAAAGCAGTGAATCGTTTTCACAGGTCACTTCAGGCTGCTTACAGGAAGAGTGTAGAACCAATTTAAATCCCATCATCTCTGTAAAGTCCTATCCAACCAATCTCCTCTCAGATTCTATATGTTAGTCCTCATCTTCTAACTCTGGACTATGAATAACTCAAAGTGTTTGACAGCCTTTAGTTTACTGGCACAATTAATGAGCTTTGCAGAGATCAGAGATGGCCACAGCTTTTTCTCCCACTGAAAACCCAAATGCATCTTTCCTACCCTTGAAATTGCATAGTCTCTGTGACTTGTGTCCAGTGCTCTATGGTAGAGGTGTCAGTTTCTGTTTCCATCCCAGGTTGTAAGACATTAGCATCTTTCACTGAAAGATGCTTTAGTCCCTCTCTTGGATCCCTTGGCTTGGGGACCAGCCACAATGAAAGAAGGCACACTCCTAGGTCCATCTTGCATGGGACTAAAGCAATGCTGACCTGCCCCAGCTGACCCCCCACCCGTTCCAACTATCTATCCCCCTGCCAGTCATGTGGATGAGGATGCCACACTGGATTCTGTGGCACCAGTATGTACCATGTGGAGAAGAACCAAGACTCTCGCTCATGAGTCTAATTAAGCTGACTCACCATCTCTACAGGCTTGAGTCACCCCAGTGAGGTGCCATAGATTGGAACAGACCACTCAGGTGAGTCAACGCAGTCCTGGTTCAGTAAGTTATGAAACAAAGCAGTATCATTGGCTTCTATACATTGCTATTATGAAGCAATGGATAACAAGTTCCTTGAGGTCAGAAACTAGATCATTGATATGTATTAGTACATGTCTGCAGCATGTAACAAACACACTCATCATGGGGATTTGTACATGTGCACAACACATCTCAATGTCCTTATCCCTTTGCTCTCTTCTTCCTCCAAGCTTTCTCCCCTCTGCATTAACTAAAGATCTGGCTCTTTTTCAAAGCACCCCAAATTCTGATGTGCAATTAAATTCTCAAGATGGTCTTGTGAAATAGCAGGCTGTGACACATGAGGTCCGAGGAGGAGCTTGGGGTTCTGCATCTTTAATGAGTTGTCAGGAGCTACTGCCACTGCCTCTGCAACTGCTGCCACCGCCGCTCATGGATCACTCTTTGGATGAGGAACATGCTGAGGTGCAAAGCCCACCAGTCAGCACATATTGAAGACATATTTATACAGCTTTTCCAAGGGGCTTCACTTCTGGATCAATAACTTGAACAGCCTAATGAATTGAAAAGCATATGACAGAAGACATTTAAAGCATCATTTCTTGAAGCACGGTCTCTGGATCCACTTACATTCATATTGCTAAGAATTTGTTCAAAATGGAACTAAATCTCAGTCCTACAAAGTGAGCTTGGGAAGGGTAGGACCCACCACATCAGATCAAATGCCCCAAGTCATTTTCATGCTCTTTGATACTTGAGATCTACTGGGAAAGGGGAGACCTGAGACTAATAAGCACCCCTAATGGTGAGCAGATAGTTTCACCTTCCTCACCTCCCCAAGCTGGGGAGTTTCCTGCAGTACCTACTCTAGACCACCTGGACCTCCCCTCTCTTGCCCTCTGTACCTGGGAGCTGGGAAGGACACATATGTTCCCTGGGTGGGTGCATCCATGGAGCCATCATCCTTACTGTGGTCCTCTGGGCTCTCGTGGAGGTAGATAAGATCAGGAGCACTGATGCAGGCAGTGTTATTTCACTTCTCAAGCAAGTAGTGTCAGGGCCCAAGTCTCCTCAGAATAACATATACCTTTGTTGGATATTGTAATTAAACTTAAATCATTTCTAGAATTATGTTTTAAATGGTAATCGTGCGGCCTTTAAGGTTTCTTCTTGCCTTGAGCACCATTGGGTAAATGTGTTCATGATTGAATTAGCAGACCTTTGATTTTAAAAGGACTTTTCAGTGCTCTTTTATGGTAGATTAAAAAGCAATTTACTAATTTACAGTTCATAGAAATCCCATCCCCTCCTTGAGTTTTGTAAATCAATTCTGTGCTAGTCAATGTGACCATGGCTCCAAGTGTTTTATTTTGGGACAGACAGTGTCATACACAAGCCTAACCTCCCAGTCACTCATCAATACAGTGTGCCCTGAGAACGCCTGTCGGTGGCCAGGACAATCCCTTCTCAGGAATGCCTTAATTTGTAGCTGTCCACTTAGAGTCTCCAGTCTGCAAAAGAGAAGTTTAATCAACAGGACTGGGAAGTGCACCCTTAATTATTTCCTCATGTTTTTTCCAATCTACTCTTTTGATTAGAGTGAGTGATTACAGTTGAAAGCTGATTGGAAAAAAAGAGGTGGTTTACCCAGGGTTCTTCCTGTTGGCAGTGGCTTCCTCTGCAGTAGAGAAGGCAAGTCTCCACTGGAGGTCCTGGTTAAAAAGACTTCATCATCATGCCCTCTGGAGGCAGCTGGTACAGTTTCACTGTGTGCCTTAGAAACATGTGTTGTGTTGGAAATCAAATCCCCCATGTGGCAGTATTGGTGGAAGGGGCTGGGGAAAAAGGAGTAGGCCCTGAGGGGCCCACCTTCATGAGTGGGTCAGTGCCCATTGGGAGGGTGTTTTCTTAAATGCAAGCGCAGTCTCCTTCTCTTTTTCTCTCCTGCTGTCTTACTTGTGCATGTCCTATTACCTTTTGACTTTGAACAACACAAGAATAAGGTATTATTCTGATTCTGAAACCTTGATTATAGACTCCCAAAAGTGTGGGAAACCAATTTCTTTTCCTTGTTTTCTTTTTTTTTCCTGGTACTGGGAATCTAATTTGGTATTTTGCGCTTGCCAGGCAGGCACTTATGCTGCTGAGTTGTCTACCTGGCCTTCTTTTCCTTATAAGATACACAACCTCTGTTATTTTGTCAAAGCAATACAAAATGGAAAAAAATGGACTAAAACCCATTAGGAATAGTAATTAGTAAAATCTAGAATAACAATAATTAATGATAGTAGTAGTGATTGATGAAAGTACAGTGCTTATCTTCATGTGTTAAGAGGTGAAGAAATCAGGCAGGCCAAATAGCTCAGGAGATTAAAGTGCTTGCAAGCAGGCACAGGGGTTGGGGGTTCGATCCCTGGGCCTGCTGTGCTGACCCCGCCCCCGGGGCACACTGAGAGGGCAATTGAGGCTGGGTGAAGTGGTGGTGTGCGCCTGTAATCCCAACTCTGGGGAGGCTATAAACAGGTAGATCACTATGAGTCCGATCTAGTAGCAAGAGTAGTATTTCTACTGAGGGCAGGCATGGAGGTCAACCGAGAAAGCTTTTAAAACCCAATACACCCAGAGAAAATATCTGACATCTTGTTCTAGACTTTTTTTCTATTTTCCTTTCAAATTCAACTGTAAACTATATCTCAGCCTTTGACAAGTCAGCTCAAGTCTATCACAGTGGAACTGAAAATTCTTAAACCCCCGACAGACAGCTGAGCTTTGGCCTGGGAGTGAAGCTGCTCATTTGGAGATGGGGGAATGCCTTTAGCTAGCTGCTCTGCTGAGAGAGATGGTGGGGAGCCTCTGGTGGGTTTGCCTGCCCTTGGCCACACAGCAGGGCTGCAGTCACAGAGGAGTCCTTTCTGGCTCTTTCAGGGTTCTGCTCTGCATAGCGAATTCAGATGAGTGAAGGAAGTTGAGGAAGGGTTGGGAGACAAGTGCCTGGACCACTGAGTTGATTCAGAAGAGCCCGTGGGAGCATGGCGGAGTGAAGCCACACAACACAGGAGTGGACACAGTGCTGTGTGACGTGTGAGCTGATGCACTGTTTAGAACTTTGTGCAAAAATCACAATTCATTTAAATTGGAGAAGAATACAGAGCCTGAAGTACTTGATAGAACATTAACACTCCTCTGTTCTAGGTCTTTTGGGCCTGGAGTAAGATAAATCATTTCTTCTAAAGGTAATCTCTTTATAACTAATTAGACACAAATAGTGAAAGAAATAGGATTTCAGAGCCTATTGACCTCCTCCACTTTCCTCTCAAATGTATTTTGCTTTCACCCTTCTCCTATGGTAGCAGAAAATGCACCTCCAGCCAGTCTGTCAGTTGCCCAGGTAACAGTTCCTGTTACTTTTGTCTCTTAGAAACTGCTGATGCATATTATAAGAGCCAATCTAAGACAGCCAAGTACTTGGCTTTGCACTTCCCCTTCACAACCCTATAAAACCTCCCTCCCTGAGCCTTCCAAGCTTGATATTGTTGGGAATGATCCCAAATTTGCCTCCAAATCCTGGGTGTCATTTCAGTGTTCCTGCTTGCCATTACATTACCATGCAATGGCAGATATGGGGCAAGTCTGGCTTGTCTTTCTCTGGGTTGGGGAGGCAGCAGGTCTTTGTGCAGAGCCAGGGACCACCAGTATGGGGCAGCCCAGCAGCTAGGAGGCCTGGGTCTCAGGTGTATCTGGGATGCATGAGGCAGCTTATGTTCTCAGGGGCAGGTCCTCCTCTGGGCACCAGGGTGCCACCTAGACACCAGTGCCTTTCCTCCCCAAGCCCATGATTATCTGGCTAAGCCAGTGTGGCACAGCCCTGTGGGACAGGGTCGAACCAATTCCTGAGCACTTGGAGGGTGGTTTTCCCTGAGTTAACCTTAGATTCAGAGGTGCTGGTGACACCACTATAGAGCAGGAATGGAAGGTGCTGAGGGGAGAAAGCCACTCAGAACTGATGTGAGTGCCCCTTTCCCATTCTAAATAGCTGAGACTGAGGGGTGTGTGTGTGTGTGTGTGTGTGTGTGTGTGTGTGTGTGTGTGTGTGTGTGTTACTGGGGACTGAACTCAGATCCTTGCAACTGCCAGGCAGGTGCTTATTCTACTGAACTATCTCCCTGGCCTGAGAGATTTGACTTTTATCAGTTTGAAAATTATTATATTTCTCTCCCTAACCACTCTTGTTACCCCAATTGCCAGAGAAACGGAAGTAGCCTCTTGTCTTTATGTGTCTGACCCCCATGTGGCCTTTCTTCTGACCCCTATTGTATTTCCACCTGAACAGCACCTGGCTTTTTCTCTGTTCCTTCCCCTCTTCTCCTGTTTCCCCTCCTTCGTAACACCAGGCACCCCTTCCCACTTCTTCTCACTTTCCTCCCCTTTCTGTTTTCACAGATTACCATATTATAATCATTAACTGGCAGCCACCCTAAAAGCACTGTGGCAAGGGGAAGGAAGTGCTACTGCCAGGCTGCACCCAAGTCCTGAGTTTTGTGGCATGTGCCACTGCTGTGAAATTGCAATAAATAGGGTTCAGGCTGCATTCATATTTCTAACCTTTCCTCTGCTGGCACCAGGGACATGGACTGCATGTTGAACAGTCAGAGTGTGCTGTCACTTTCTGCATGCATTGCATGTCTTTTCAAAAGACAACTGGAGTTGGTACAGAAATGTGTCACATCTTTGTCCCTCTATTTCTCCTTCCTTTCCCCTCCCTCCAACTCTTATGATGATTATATATTCATTATGGGATGTAAACACATGCTAACAAAATCAAAAGGGAAGGAAGGAGCCAGCTAAATAGCTCAGTGGACTAAAGCACCTGGGTAGGCAGAGTGCAGTGGCTGGGGTTTGATCCCCTACATGCTGTGCTGGCCCTACCCCCGGGACACAATGAGATGGTGATCGAGACTGGGTGTGGTGGCTTGTGCCTGTAATCCCAGTGTGTGGGAGGCTGAAAACAGGAGACTTACTGAGTCTGATCATGTAGCCCCTGTAGCCCATAGACCCTGTACTAAATTTAAAAAAAGGAAGAAGGAAAGACAAGAAATTGGGAGAGACTCAGCTGAGTGTGTGGAGAAGGAATAGGAAGGGAATTATAATACCACAAGAAAATAGTCATTTTCTTTTATGAAAAGAAATTTATCATTCTGGTAACCCAGAAATGGGCTGGCTTCAATACGGGGTGCTAGTAGTTTTCTGCGACTCTACCTGAAATGTGCATGCATTTCTAATATAGGTAAGAGACAAAGAGCTGGGAATGGTGAGGAATAACAGTTGGCAAATGAAAGTTAAAACACAGTCTTAGACATTTCTGCCCCCTGTCCTGCCAGCCCTAGCTCTCTGTCTCTGCTCAGAGGTCAGCAGCATCACGAAGCAGGTGCCCTTCAGGGTCTGAGGACACTCTGTGCTTGATGGCACAGAGCTTTGTGTGATGTCCGGAGCCCAGTGCTGCACAACACACCTAGCAGCCCTTTTTCTGTGCCCCAGGGCCTCACAGGACCACCATCCCTTCAGGCCAGCCCTGTGAGGAAAGGAAAACAACGGCCCCCCTCCGAGACAGGAACAGGAAGCTCAGAAAAGTTAAAATACCAAAGGCACAGAGGTGGTAACATATCTAGCTATCCAAAGGTGCCTTTAATTTTTTTTTAAATGAGGGGGTTGCTATGCTCTCTGAGGAGTGGCGGACAGGCAGGCTCTGCTGTCTTTTGTCATGTGGATGCCAGCTCTGAGTCCCAAGCAGAGGCCCAGGCTTCTGTTTGGAGCCCTTAGAAAAAGTGGAAGAGGGAATCTCAAAGGGAAGTGTGCTTCACTTTAAGAACTTGGCCTGAAATTGAAGTCTAGCCATGCTCGTGCCCATTCACATCTCATTCCCCTCACCTTGCTCCTGTTGAGCACCCTGGCAGTGAAAAGAGGCAGGAACATGGTTTCTGTGATCAGCTAGGAGCCCAGTTCATGAGCAACCAGTGTATGTGGAGACTCACACAGCAGAGTAGGAAGGAGAAAGTAGGATTGCGGGGCAGGCAGTTAACGGGAAAACTAACAGGGCACTGGACTGAAAATTTGCCTCTGCAATGAAAAAAGAGTTAGCAAATAGTGTAAACAAGATCATAGAAGGTACAGAGCGTGGTGGTGAGTGCCTATAATTTCAGCCCTCAGGAGGCTGGGAAACAGGAGGATCACAAGTCTGAGTTGTGTAGTGCAACCATGTAGACCTGGTACGAAATACATAAAAAAGATTACTGACTCTTTGCTTTAGTGCTGTAATTATTTATTAAGCCCAACCAATGAAATTTTATTTTTCGCTGCTAACTTTCCATTAGATTCATGTGTGTTTAGAATTCCTATTTGCTCTCTTTAAGACAATGTTTCCTTTTATGCCCATGAACCTAGTTTTCATTTCTGTTTTAAGCTACTTGATGCCAATTTCAATGTTTGGATCAACTCTGAGGTCATTGATTTTATTTTTATTTGAGCCTTGAGTCACATTTTCTAATATCTCTAAATACATGAATTAAATTGGGAAAATTGAGTAATACATTATTAATACTCAAGTTCTGCCAAATTGCTCAGTGGATTAAAGTGCCTGTAAGCAGGCACAGGGCCGGAGGTTCAATCCCTGGGCCTGCCATGCTGGCCCTGCCCCTACTCTCACCCCCATGGTGCTCTGAGATGCCAATTGAGTCTAGGCATGGTGGTGCGCACCTGTAATCCCAGCTCTTGGTAGGCTGTAAACAGGCAGATCACTATGAGTCCGATCTAGTAGTGAGACCCTGAACACCCTGTAGGACCTTCCCTAAAATACAAAAAACAAAAATAACTCAAGCTCTATTTTACCCTTCTGAGAGTCATGGCTTTCTTTAAAACAAAAACAAAACAGGTAACTAGCTTGGCTAGGCAGCAGTTGAAATCTCATTGAGCACTTTTAGGTCTATGGAGGTTTCTGGGAACATTCTGCCTTATGACTAATTCAGTCAGCTAGAGTTTAAGATGTCCAGTGTTTATATTGTTATTATTGTGGGGGCTTTTCTTCCATTGTCAGAAACTTGAGGGTCTGCTCCATTGTAAGGCATACTAGGAAATAACGGAGGCAGATCAAAGGTGGCTCACATTCTTTAAAACCCTGTGGAGACATGGGTTCTCCAGTCTTTCCTTTGGAATCTGAGCATATCTCCCAGATAATATAATAGAAATAGTCCTGTGCCTGTTTGCATTAACATTGTAAGAGTTTTGTACCTATTGCTTCTTCTTCTTTTTTTATTTATTTTTTAGAGGGACTGGTTCTTTATTTCAAAAAGACATTTGTCGATATTCAGTATCATAACAGTTGCACTACTGGTTCTTATTTTTCCTGACTGGACCTAAAGACAACAACAAAGGAGTTTCTGTTTCTAAGAATACTCTTAGCTGTCACACAACACTCCTGAGGTTTCTGTGATATAAGCAAGCACAAACCAGCTACACAGAGAGGCTTAGTGGAGAAACAGGCCCAGCTGAGTATCTTGAAGGACAGTAAGGAGGAGAAAGAGCCAGAGCCCCATGGACCTACCTATCAGGGACCCCTGCAGCGTGTGCCAGTTTCCTGTAAGGTGTTATGGCACACAGCTAAAAGAAAGAGCAGGAGACAAAGTGGCAATGCAACAGGGACCTGGTACAGCCAGGTGTTTTGGGGGGATGGAAGGTCACAAGGCAACCAGAATGGTAGTATTTATTGATCATATTAAAGAAAACAGTCAGAGGAATAGGGATGGCTCAGAGAGCAGTGGTAACCTTAAACTGATGAGGGTCTTCTGTTGATGAGGATGGTGGGGAGCGACTGTAGGTTAAGAAGAAGTTTGTCCATTCTCCCAAGAGAAATCTTTTTCTTATTACTACTGCCTTCGCAAGGAATCAGGATGTCTGCAGCTGAGGTGGTCTTGCCTTGGAGGTCACAGCATCATGGGACCACTGAGGCTTCAGCTGACCCAAGGCACATGGGGTAATGTTCCTGCATGCCATAGCTGCCTTGCATGGCAAGACACTAGGCCTCAGGCAAGCCCTACTCACAAGTTAATTATGAACTGATTTTTTCCCTGAAAATTCTATAGAATGGTCCTTGACAATGAGCACCTTTCCCATTTCCAATGTTCTAACTCATCCCAGTTTAAGTTACAGGCATCCATCACAATGCAGAGATAAACCGGCTTCTCTGTCTAGAGCCACAGAACCATGATGTGCACATGATCGATGTTCAGAGGGGCCTGCGGTGTAGCTGAGGGATGGAGTGTCCACCTGTCCCATGCAAGGACCAGGGTTCAATCCCTGGCACTTTCCCACAGAATTACTGTTTTAAGTGATGAAATTTAGGAGTAGTTATTACACAGTAACAGCTAACCAGAATATAAGCAATTTTATATTATTCTAAATAACAAATATTTTTAATGGAAATAACATGCTTTAAATACTAGGCTACCAAGTATTCACACTGAGGGAAAAATTACCTACTGTATCTATAATACACGGGTTTGTCCCTTCTCAGCTGCTTCTGGAATTATAGGCAGAGCCTGAGGAGAGAATAGCTGGGCATTAGGGGACACACTTTGTAAGTTAACTGTGTCTGCCATGGGAGACTCTGTAGTGCCATTATTGACAGGTGAAGAAACAGATACAGTTTAACTAAGGATAAGTGGCTGGAGTGGTCACCATGGTGGTGTTAGGATTTGAATTGAGTGTTCCCAAATTCATTGCTTAGTTCAGAGAACACATTGATTGTTTATTGATTGATTTTGGACAAGTTGGATCAATGAGCATAGATGAGTTCAAAAATAGCTACTATTATCCAATTGCAAGTCCTAAAAGGAAAATCAAATGGAAGACTTTGGGTCTCCTTTTCTGCACTGATCCCTGTTAACATCAATTAGACTGTGCTCCGCTATGATATTCTAATTTTTAGCACAAAGAGAAAAATGAATTGATTTCAGGGTTGATGTCTCTTAACATTTAAAAGGAAATAGTTCCACTGAAAATATGGGCACTTTAGCAATAGAATAAATGGCTTGACATTTGTGAGGGCAAAATAGTCAATATAAGGAGAATTTTAGTATTGAAAAATAAATCATTAACATGGCTATTTCTAAGTTCGATTTTAAAAACTTGAGTATATCATTAATATATTCTCCTTCTACTTTCTCTTGATTAAGGCAGCCTCTGTGACAAGGAAGGAGTTGGCTTCCTTCCTGCTGCCCCTGACTCTTGGCTATCCCAGCCATCTCAATTCTATTGTCCTTTCTTGCTCTTTTAGCATCAAAATAGGAACCCATTCCATGTTGAACAGATTTAGAGACAGTTTCAGGATGTCTACATCACACTGTCACAGAAGTGTTCTGTGAAAATTTATGCTCTTTCTTTCCAATGTTATGACAATACATAGACAATAGGTGTAATCTCAGTCTCTTTGTCATGATTTAGTTTAAAAATGACACCTAAGTCTCATCGGCTCACAGGCAGGGATTTTGGAAGATTGTCATGGGGGAGCTACAGCTAACTTGCCGTTAGGAGGTGGGGTCTGTTTGGAAGGGGTGGTCATTGGGGGTGTGATCTGAAGGGGCACATCTCCTTCCTGGCTCCTCTGTTCACTCTTGCTTCCCAGCTGCCATGACGTCAGCAGCTTTTCTTCTACTGTGCCCCTTTGCCATGCAGTTCTTCTTCGGAGTCAGCCTACTGTGGACTGTAACCATGAGCCAAAATAAACCTCTCATACATCATATGTGTTGGGCGTGTATTCCAGTGTCAAAAGAGTGACCAAGGTGTCTTCTTAAATATGAGCTGGCCTCAGGGGCTTATTTTGAATGGACAGAATGCAACTGAAAGATGCTGAACTTTCTGAAACTGGTTTAGAAAAGACAACACAGTTTCCTCCTTGTGTTGTCTCAGAATGCTTAGTCTAGGAACAGATGGTGTGAGGAGAAAGTCTACGTACTTCAGCTCACGGAGGCCATTGAGGTCCTAGCTAACAGCCACCATTCAGATCAGGCAGAGGAGCTGGGGCAACCTGGATGTGCTTCATCTGTGACTGCTCTTTGCAGTCAGGTGAAAGATTCCTGTGTGAGAACTGCCTTGCTGAGGGGAAATAATAACAAAACAGTTGTAGGTGTTTTAATCCACTATGTTCTGGGGGGATTTGTTACACAGCAGCAGATTTCTGCAGCACCATGAAACCAATGTGGATTTTGTTTGGCTCCTCATGGTATTCATGTGTTTAAAGCTTCAGTTCTCCCCGTTGCTTTCCTTACCTCTGTTTTGATTTTCCCCAAAACATACCTATAACAAGGACCTGGTTGCAGATAGTTCATTTGGGAAGAGATCACGGGAATAAGTAGAGAAAAAGAAAAAGTAAAGTAGTAAAGTTAACAATCTAATAAATATTTCCAAGTAGGTTGACTAATACTGTGGCCACTAGGGCTTACTATAATATGGGATGGTTGGGACATTTATCACTCCTGTCTCTCATTGACTGGGTTGCCTGCAGGAGCATTAACTAGTCTGTATGTCTGGGCTGTGTTTGTGTATAAATGGGTGTCCTTTTGCAGCTCGGGAGTAAGTGGACTGAAGAGACAATGTAAAACCCCAGAAGGGCCCTTGGAACTGTCCATCCTGCAGGTGTGGAAACTGGAGAGGTCAAAACGTGCAGCACTACATCACAGGTGTCTACCACATCTCACCCATTTCCCACATGCCATCCAGGGGAACTTTTCAAAACCCAAATCTTGCGGCCAGGGAGATGGCTCAGTAGAATAAGCGCTTGCCTGGCAAGTGCAAGGGTCTGAGTTCAATCCATGTTCCACCAAAAAACAAACAAACAAAAAACCCAAATATGCTGCTATTATACTTCCCTAATTTAGGTCCTTCCTACTGCTACAGTGAACTCCCTACAGTGGCTTCCTACCGCTCACAGGAAAATAATGAAAATCTATGTTGTGGTGGTACTGTGGGTCCATCTCCAGCTCATACCAATCTCCTTCACTCTGCAGCTGAACTGGCAGTGTTTCATTCCCCCCCTCCGCCAGGTCCACATGAATTTTGCATGTGTGGTTTAGTCTGCCTAGAATGCTCAGCTCACCCTCATCTCCAAGCCAATTGGATAACTCCTGCTCATCCCTCCCATTTCAGTTCAAGCATTTCTTCCTCGGAAAGGGTTTTCCTGAGTCATTCTACTCCAACCCTGAAGCAACTTCCTCTGTAAGCTAACATCAATGTGTGATTATATTCCCTTAGGTCTTTGTTCCACTGACGTCTGTCTCCCATAGCAGACTCAAGCCACCAAGACATGTGCTTCGTGTTGCAGATCAACAGCTGGAACACAGATGAATGCGTGCATGCATGCACGTGTGTGTGTGTGTGTGTGTGTTTGTGAAGATGAGGTACAAAACTACTTAAAACATCTAGTTCTTTTGGTCCTAGAGATCTTTTTAAAGACATGAATTCACCAAATGTTCCTCTCTACAGTGACCACCCATGAATTCCCTCTGCATATCTCCTGCACTCCAGCCTCCTCTTAAGCTGTGGCAACACTCCTTCTGAAGGAGGTGTGAGGGAGCAGTGAATGGTGGGACGCAGGCAGAGCAAACCTGTTGTTAATCTCTTGAAGGACAGGCGTGCTTTTAGCTACTGTCCTCCTAAAGAAACAACCAGAATTTCTAGCTCCTGTTCTTTCAAACAGACCTGATCAAAAGATGTATGGACCTCTTTTATACCCCAGAAACCTTCACTAAGAAGGCAGGATGCTCCAGAATATCTCAGTGTGTTTGGAAACTAGTAACTTGAATGGATAAGAAAAGGAGAAGGAAACTCAACTTCAAAATTTTAAAATGTAATGACAGTAAAGACAGTACTAGGCATGCATAAGAAAAGAGATTTGATATAATCCAAGGAGTGATCCCAGCTATTTGTGAGGGCAGGCAAGGCCACATTTGGAATACTATACAGAGTTCCAATCACCTTATTATGAAAGGATATTACAGAAGTGAAGGCGGTGTGACAGAGGGCACTGAGAACTACACAGGGATTTAAAGGATCTTAGTTATTCAGAGTGATATTCTTTGGCAAAGAAGAGATTAAGTGAGAACTCATTACAGAATAGACAATTCTGAAGGGAGTAGAGAGGATAATTGTTTCAAGGCTCTATTTGAGTTAATGTCAAACACAAGAACAAGAGGTTAGTAACTTAAGCTAAGAAAGTGAATTTAGACAGGCATTTTCTGAATCAAGAATAAATGATATTTTAAAAAAAGGACTGAAAACGATAAAAATAAGGGACATAGATTTTACTGAGAAGAAAACATGTAATTTTCCCAGTTTGGTTCATTTGTATCAAATAATGAAGAGCGATTTTTTTTTTTATTTTCCACTTTGAACAATTGTTTCTTATCAGCAGTATTAAAGTTAAAACAGTGGTTAGAGAGACTATAATTTTAGAAAATCTAAGGCAAATGTTGCTAACTTGAAAGGAAGAATATGATTAAAAACTCATCTTTTCTTTGTCCTAAAATATTATAGATTTTGGAGCTTAGTCTAAAAAAATACATTACCATTATAGATTTACACCAATTGTCAATTATGTCAATCCTGATGAAATTTCTCTTTTCCTCAGGTAACTGATGTGTCCAGATGATAATTTCCAAAGTTCTAGGTTCTATTTTATGTAGTAAAAATTGGAGAGGGGAACAATAATACCATGCATTAAAATATTGACCATAAGCAGTAGTTTGTTTCAACTCCATCGCAATAAATGCCGACATTTTAGGAAGAAGCACCAGCTATGTGCTCTACACTGTGGAAAATCCAGTGCCAGGAAATGAGGTGCCTGAGTGGTATCCGCCATTCAGACACCACCTCAGTTTTCTTTTCTTAAATGTATATTAAAATATATATTATATTTTATATATTTTATCTATATATATTTCACTGAGCAGGCAACTGGGTCTGGACATGGTGGCATGTGCCAGCACTGGGGAGGTTGAAAACAAGAGGATTACTATGAGTTGGGGGAAAAAAAAAATATATATATACACACACACATATATACATATACATATATACATATACATATAAAAATATATATATATTTTTTAGTACAGGGTCTTCTTACTACACAGGTCAGAGTTGTAGCAATTTTCCTGTTTTGAGCCTCCCAAGTGCTGGGATTACAGGCAGGTGCCACCACGCCCAGTCTCATCTCAATTTTCAATAAGCTTCAATGACACAATGACATCAATGTCACAAAATGAAGGAACAACAGGACTGGACAGAGGAGGCCCATGGAGGGATAATTTGGGCCATAGATAAAAAGCAGTGCTTAGAGGCTTTGAGGAGTTTGAAGCTCTCCTCCACTACTGGTTGAACCATCTCAGGCAGATTATTTTTCAGAGCCTCGTTTTATCTATCTGTAAAGGAGGGTGATAATCACACTCCTTGAATGTGAGTCAAGAGTAAAGTGCAAGGTTAACATGCCCTACACACGGCTGGTACACAGTGGGCACCTCCAAGTGACAGCTACAGCTTGAGCTGAAGGTGTAGAAATGATAAAGACCACTAAGGCGGGAATTAGATCTATCTGATGTGCTTAGTGGCTGCTATTGGTGGTGGAGTTGTCAGGGCTGAAGCACTGGGAATTGAACCCAGAAATTTTGAGACAGAATCTCTCTGGTTCCTAAGCCCAGCCTGGTCTTTTTTTTTTTTTTTTTTTTCC